>JAKLNA010000025.1:0-240808 GCA_022813105.1 Cystobasidium onofrii
CTTTCTACATCTCAATCACTGCCCATACTTACTCTTCTCATGAAACACTCATTCCCTACTTTCATCCCATGCCTGAATCCGTCTATGGCCGAATACTCTCATCCCATGCAACTTTGTAAAACCCGCTATGCACCCTAGTAAACCCAGACGCGTGGTTTTATCGCGCTACAGCCTGTGTTTGTATCGGAATTGTGCTGGGCTCTGCATCGATAGTCATACACCCACAGACGCCCGATACAGGTGTGTAACCGCACGCTCATCACCTCAGCTCCGCTCTATGTATGGTTCTTGAATCACCAAATACCGAAGGCTTAACAAGTATGGGAAGGAGTCGAAAGGCTGGCTCTAACTCAACTTCACAGACAGTCTTCAAAACAATCATCCTGAAGTTTCCAAGACTTCCTAGCAGCGATAAAATGTGTGAAAAAGCTGGGTAACAAAGTTTCGTATCGTGGACTGATATTACACGTTTAACAGGGAAGCATGACAGGGTCCAACTACATTATTCTGTCCGAAATGGACCGCACAGACATATGTGCGTCTGATTGTCTAGCGCTCAGTCGATGACAATACTACGTGCTTTCCCACTGTTATCACCAACTAAACAGACTGAGTCACGTGTCTTTCTCATAGGCATGCTACATGGATGCAGCTTGTGTTGCCTGGCAAGCGAGAGGTCATTTCGGCTTTGACTACATTGTTTTCTTTTCTCAAAGAGTATGCTGCTATTCTACACGTTGAATGACGTACCTTAGAGGTGATTCCACTGTGCCTGAAGGTCAGTCAAGACGAGGCACATCCGAGTGAGGAGGAAACAAGATTCGCGTTTCCCTTGCCTTCCTAACGACTAGACCGGCAGACCAGCATGCCTCTTGATGAAAGGCTGCCTGAGAGGATTCTAGACACATACGTCAAATGTATCGAAGCTAAAGAGGTGCTTTACTATCCTTCGGAAGTAACGAAAGAACACAACGAATTGCGCGTGAGTGAAGGGTTCACCTGATCGGCTCAAAGTGTGACAGCATAACAACAGTGTAGCAGCGGCCATCAATACTGATACACATGTGCTTCATCTTCATCATCTCCATTACATACTCTAGACGGAGATTCGACTGTGCGAATCCCTAGCAAGCAAACCCGGGCCGACGCCAGCTCAGCTGAGGAGTGCCATCAAGAGCATCGAAGAGGGACACAAAGACGATGGCGGTGTGGAAGCAGCAGAGCTAGCCAAGAAGCTTGAAGAAGAAGAAGAACGGCGTGCCCATCAGAAAAAGAAGAAGGATGTGTTCGCATCGGAGAATTGGGATAGCTTGTTGGCGGATCAGTTCGATGGCGGCTTGGGTGAATCATATGGTGTTTTGCTTGTGAGTCTGCTTCCAAGTGAACAAGGCAAGGAGCGACACAGTGCCTTGCTACGATTGTTCTGACGCTGCAGTGCTCACCGTCCCGTAGAACAAATATGCTGTTGTTCCATTGCACTTCCTGTTAGTGACCAAACACTGGGAACACCAAACTGCACCTCTTACACCTCCGCAATTGACGGCAGCATACCAGCTGCTCTCTCTATTCGCGTCTACTATGCCACACGCCACACCCCTCTCATCAAGCCGGGCCACGACTCATGCACCAGGTTCCGCTTCAAATCCCCTCGTCGGCGGTGAACTGCTTTGCTTCTTCAACTGCGGTGACGCTTCAGGCGCTTCGCAAGAACACAAACACTTGCAATTCGCACCTATGACAGGTGAAGGCAGCATTGGCTATTTCCCAGTCGAACGAGCTGCTCAAGCAACGGGCTTCTCGGATCCCGCACAACAGAACAAGCCGTTCTCAATAGACGCATTACCGTATGCACACCACATCCGTCGACTTGATCCTCCACCCTGTCCGCACCCCGAGTCTTCCTCTTCGGATCAGTTGATACCACTCATGACCTACCTGCAAGAAGCCTACTTGTCCCTACTAGACGCTATGGTCGACAATTTACGGCTTCTCCACGATTCTGATCCCGACATGGTCCCGGCCGACAAGCTGAAACTGGGTCGTGGTTTGTCATACAATCTTCTGATGACCAGAAAGCATATGCACATCATACCTAGACGTGAGGCCATTTTCCGCTTCGAGACAGGCGAGAGAAAGCAGTCCCTTGCTCCCAGACACTCTTCAGCCGATACACCTTCTGAACCGAAAGGCACTATGTCGCCTGAAACTGCCAGAGCTGCCACGGAACCAACCCTCATCAGCTGCAATTCACTCGCCTACACCGGAACTGTCCTCGTCAAGACTGTAGAAGATGCAAAAAGCCTCGAACAGCAGGGAGGGGTGCTGGAAGCATTGAAGCACTGTGGATATCCGAAGTCTACACGTCAGATGCCTAGTATTGACCACGATGAGCATGCACTGCAAACATAGCTCCATCGAAACGTGTACAAACGTGCACAACTGTGTCGAACGCTGAAGTTGTATAACGAAAGCGTAAGCATAACAGTAAAGCGCGATGTGTAATATGCTATGCTAACAAGGAGAGCGCATCTGAGACCAGCCAGTCTCAGACGAGATCCCATCCCTCCGCATCTTTGCTTGCCCCGTGCTGTCCAGTGGAAATATCACCCAATCCGGGTGAGATGTCATCAGCTGCTGCAACAACCACGTAGGTCCCTTTGCGCTTGCTCTGACTGGAACTGGTCGGATACCGCCGTGCCTGTTCCTTCTCTTCTGCGAGCTGGACATATGACGGAAAATCGAAATAATCGGGTAGACTCTCCACATTCCGCAGAGTGTTCTGTTTCAGGGCCTTCAGGTGTGACAAGCGTCCAACAGACCCGGACCGGCTTGCATGTACGAGCAGGGAGATCATGTCGTGGATGTCGATACGAATTCCGGGATGTACTTCAGCTGTTGTGCTGATAAGCGCTGAGCGTGGCAGATCTTGACTTGACTGGTAGAGATAGTAGATGTCGAAAGCTAGCATGTGTACGCCAGTCTTCAGAGCTGCAGCATGACTTGCGGGAGTGGCCACAGGCGTTGTTGACGTTGCAGGAGAAGCAGAAGACGATTTCATCGAAGAGAGAGGATTGGACGAGCTCGTGGCTGACGACATGTACAAAGGGTATACCTTCGGATATCTGCTCAAAGGTCAAAGGCGAAGAATAAGGTCAGACAGACTCAGCCTAGCCAGTACACCTGGGAAAGAGACGGACTTGTAACTATTCAGAGACTTTGGAAGAGCATGTATGAGTGGTCTTGACGGGCTCCCAAGGAGTGGAAACGGGACCTGTAGACCCAGATATCTCGCTACAAGCCTAATCAGCACGAATAGCGATGACAAGATCGCGTTGAACTGCTGTTTCGGTGAGTCTAATAGCAGACGTATGTACCGCATGAGACGTCAGTCGGGCTGATTGAAGTGGTTCGAAGTGATCTCTCGTACTCAGTAATTGGGGCAATGGCGGGGCAGCTAGAGATGCTATCTGATTTTCAGCTCCGGGGTCTGCCCGTTCGGTCACTTCGAAAGCTTCCAGTAATGCGTGAAGCAGTATCTGCCTGGTGTTTGCTAACTCCTCTCCCACTTCTGAAAGACGTTGCTGCTGCTGATCCAGCTGCTTCTTGAAAGCGTTCAACGATGGCAAGAGAACTTCGTGGCGAGCCGATACTACCTGGATGTGCTCTTTGTCGGCAGCAATCCCTAGGGCTTCTTTGACTGAGTCCATATGCGATCTTCGTGCTGCTAGGGCCTGCCTGCCCTGTTTCGCGCGGGTCCGACCTGGATAGTCCACCTCATTAAGAAGCCGAGCGGGAGCGCCTCGGAAGAGTTCACGCAATCTGAACCTACCTTCCTCTACAGACGCTTGCAAGCGCATACATTCTGCTCGGATGCTTTCAATGCGCTTGTCCGTTGTTACGTGGCGTGCTTCGAGCTGCCTAGTCTTTTCGGCCAACTTGATACCAGACAGTGCTCGTGCTTGCGCGGCAGGGAGTAAGCTGTTGTGGGAGCTCGCTTGCGACTTGTATAGTTTGAGAAGCTTCGTCAAGCCTGGCGGACGAAGGGAGGTCGTGAGCTGGAAGGTACAGGCGCTGCCGACGCTCCAGGCTTACAGCCTCTACAGACGAAAGAGTCCCGCTCGCGTGAGCAGCATGGGCAGCTTGAGGCCATTCAAGCGAGTCAGGTTCACATCTGCACGCCTATGTAGAACTATCTTGCGTCGACTGTAGTGCTGCTGCTGTCATTGCTGTGTTGCTGCTGTGTTGCTGCTGTGTTGCGGTTGCTTAGCAGCAAAGCTTCGTCCCAGGCGATCACGGAGGTGTGATGGACGTTGTGCAGATTGTGGACACCTTCAGGAGCGTGCCAACAGCACTCGCATAGCTGTCAACCTGCATCATGGCCACTCTGAGCGTGTTTCCATCTGCTCTGCGTCGCAGTCTGCCAGCCCAGCAGACCTGTCTGGCTTGCGCAAAAGTCAGTCTATGGGTTCGCGCATGTGCGGACGATGTGACAATTCTAACGGTTTCGGTCTCGGGTCCCAACAGCGTCAAGCATCCAAGTCAGCTCGAGCAAAACGTCGCCCTCAGCTCGAAGTTGAACTCACCGCCAATGTCGAGCGTCTCGGCTCTGCCGGTCAACGCGTTCAGGTGGCTCCAGGTCGTATGCGAAATCACCTCTATCCCTCAAAGCTCGCTCTCTATGTTCTAGGTGGCCGCACACTGCATCTCGATGGTTCTCTCAGCTCAGCACTCAGTACACCTCCAACTCCTGCAGCCTCAGGCCAGAGCTCATCGTCGTCGCCTTCAAGCGCTGCGACACAGCTGCAAATTGTGGCCCAGCTCGAAAAGATTGGATCTCTGTCATTTACGCGGCGCACGACCGGTCAAGCCACATTACATGGTTCCGTTACATCGCAGAACATCCTTTCAGCCCTACAAGCAGGAGGTATACCGTTGACAGAAATAGACGGCGAATGGCAGGGAGAAAGTGCAAATGACGGTATTGACCATGGCAAGATCAAGAAGCTCGGGGAGTATGTCTGTAAGTGGCTTCTCTCACGTTTGAGAGATACCATCAATGCGAAAGACTGAGCTGACTCTTATCTACTGCCCTCGCTGGTCAGTCAATCTGAGGTTCCACTCAAAACAGGTTCCGTTGCTCGTGCATGTTCGGGAGGACACCTCTTCATGAGCAGAGAGCGCTGTTCGAGCCCTTCAGTGTATTTATACCTTACATCAATCTATAAACATCTGCGCTGGCTTCAAAAGTGACATTAGGCCAAGTACCGGACATTTTAGCCAAATGATCTATCACGAGTAATAGACAGCCTTACTTAACGATACTGAAACGTCCTACTCGCAACATCACGATCATATACAGTACACATTTCGCCATGGATTGTATTCACATTGCATGATGCTTTTCCCACAGCGTATCTGCTGTCCTCTGGCACATCACATAGATCTGAGAGGCCAACGAGGCCAACTCGAAGCCAGCACAACGGAAGGCCCATTTCATCCGAAGTATTCGATACAAAGGCTGACCCGTGCAACCAAGCTATCGCACGTGGGCGACTTCCAATGCTGGACGAAGAACGGCACCTGAGATAGGTTTCTACTCAAGCATGACCCACCTTGAGTTGTAGAACCGTGTGTCCTGTGCGCATCAATGCGTCCGAGGTATTTAAGGTGCGTTTACCGCAATCGCCAACAAAAGCTGCGTATTTGGCTTGCGCTTTTGCATTACTTGGCTTAAGGAGATACAAGCAGCAGGCCTGTCTGTGCACAGAGCTTTCCGGGCCTGCTCACTAACTCATTGGATCCGTTGTCTGTAGCGAATAGTACTAATACTGTATCAAGGAATCATTAGCAAGCTCGGCGGAATGGCAACACGTCCATCGCGTTGGTTTGCTTCTGACGCCCAGGTCCAGCGAGTGTGGACAGCAAGCACATTCAGTAATCTAGTTACTACCTCTTCGCGGCTACCTGGGAATGCCTAACCCAGCTCATCGTTTCCTGAGCGCTGTACCCGCCCTATAGGGTAACTTATTTAGTACGTTGATAAGTGCGCCAAAAAAGGTAAGCACGTGATTCGAGGTTTAGCGAACTGCATCGAATTTTGACTTGCCGGCATCGCGGTAGCTCTCTAGTAGGGTGTGGCTGCTCAATCTTTATGTATCGATTTTGCCAGAGTGTGTTACATCTGCTTGACCAGAGTTGCCGGCCGCCTCCGTCAACTGCGCTGGACACGATCACCTCTCAGATCTTCTCGGATACGTGCAAGGCAGAGTCAAGGCTAGAGGAGCGGCATGAGCAATGCTCCGTCCATCGCTGGTGTCGATTCGATAATCCAGGTGGGATGCACTCCGCTACTGTCGCACTGGGCTTGCCATTGACGAGCTAACCTTTATCTGATCAAACTGCAATGGTCGTCTGTTCTTGTTTTCTGATATGCCAGATTATACAGCGCCTGCACGGCTCCGCTACAGCTGCACCTGATGTGAGACTCGAGAGCTTGGTTGCGTCAGGGTACTACAAGCTAGTCTAACGAACTCCGCAACGGTTTGCAGCTCAATGAGCAGAAGCAACTGCAACAAGCTCTTTTTGCAGCACAGCAAACACAAGACGCGTGGTCTCTGGGCGGGCAGCTCCTCTCAGATAGCAACAATGTAGGAATCCGACCAGTTTGAGCAGTCTGTACCGCAATGTTTGCCTTACTGAGTCACTGTCGGCTTCAAGGATGCCAACATACGGTTCTTTGGGGCGCATACCCTCACCGTCAAGATCTCTCGCGACTGGAACACCTTGCCGGAAGAGCATTGGAACAGTTTAAAAGAAGCCATTCTGGGTTGGCTATGTGACAGCGCAAGATCAGCCTATCCGCCTGACGCACAAGCCAGTGCTGCAGGCGAAAGAGTGGTCTTCCGTAAACTAGCAGTGGCGGTCAGTCCCTTGGTTGTGTACTTCGTACCATAGGACGTTCACTGAGGTACATGTTGTACACGATAGGTCACGAGCCTCTCTTTCCGTCTAGCCCCGAATGCTTGGCCAAACTGGCTACTCGAAACCATCCTTCGACTCACAGCATCCGGCTGTTCACGACTGGGAATATACGAGTTCCTAACTTTGGCAATCGAAGAGATAGGAAGAGCCGACCTTGTTGGCAGCAAGAGGTAAGTTCCCGCATATTGGAATGTGCTGCATTCTGATTGACCCGCTCCTCTTTGATATGCCATACGCAACAGGGTCCAGTACGATCAGGTAGTTTCAGAAGTCGCGCCAAATGTGACGGAAATGATCACTACTTCTCTGTCCTCTCCTGAGAGCAAAGAGCCTGCCGAGCTGAACGCAGCTCTGAGATGCCTACAAAGCTGGGTATCCAAGCGGGATATCAATAGATAGTCAGTTGCAATAGGAATGGTTGGTGATAAACTAAAGCTTACATAGCGCATCCATCTCAGCCTACTCGAATCAATCTATCCGCTTGTCTTACGCCTCCTTCCAAACGAAGCAACGTGTGTTTTTGCATGCGCTTGTACAGAAGAGATCCTCCTGGACGGTGCTTTTGCGACTGATAAGCGCGTATCGCCTTTGCTGGATTTTTGTGCCTCGCAGGAAGTTGGCCTGATCTTAGAAAATGCAAGGCAGGGTGAGCATCTGAGCCTGTAACCACGACAGATTGCTACGAGACTAACACTGTTGGCCATCTAGAGCAAGATATTGAAGACGTGGCTCTAGCCTTGTTCAAGCTCCTTATTGCGGTGTTTGAGCATTCGTACACTACGATTGTTGGACAACTTTCTACCCCTCGCTCCATCGCTTTACTGCAACGTTTGCTTCTTATTACATGCTTCCCCGGCCATCACGACCTCGATGAACAAGTCAGTGATATGGGCTTGCCAATCTGGTCTTATCTACAGGAAGAGATCGCCGATAACGGGGTGGTTGCGACGTCGAGCGGACATGGTGACCCGCGATGGCCCATAGTGAAAGAAGTATTTGACGCTCTTGTCAGCGGCCTGAAAGTCAAAGTGACATTCCCTGAAGACAGGGAATTTCAGTCTTGGCCCGCAGGTACGCCACTCGCTTACGCGAGATAAAGACCTGCTGATGACTCCTAAATCAGACATCAAACAAAGCTTTTCAAGATATAGAGTCGACGTCGGCGACTGTCTCATCAACGCCTATTATGTTCTACGCGAGCCTATGCTAGCCGACTTGGTCCGTATAGCAACAGCCGAGATACTTCAACTCACGGAAAGCGATCGTTCCGTTCAAGAATTGGAAGCTACCCTGTTCTGTATATCGTCAATACACGAGGCAGTCCCCATGGACGAAGAAACAGCCGCCACAGACCTGTTCACTGGACCGCTCGTGCAGTGTATTGTCAAACTCACTGGTAAACGCTATCATCGGCTACAACGGACTACTCTGCGTTTGATAGGTTAGTTCAAGATGCTTTGAATGACTGTATCTGGCGTTGCTATGCAATTACGATGTGCTGAGTTGTACATCCTCTGACAGAAATGTACGCACCGTGGTTCAGGCACAACAGCACTTCCCTTTTATCCGTTCTTCAATGTACGGTCGGTTTCCTCAGCCAGGAACATGCATCACAAGCGGCTGCATTGACGCTGGCGGCACTGTGCGACTGGTGTAGAAAGGATCTCATCGATCATGTTGCCTCGTTTGCAGAGCTCGTGCGTAATTTGGAAGGACAAATTCCCGTAAGCTTTCTTTAAATCCGATACACTGCTTTCGCTAAACACGCCGCAAGCAGGAACCAGACTACGTCAGAGTTGTCGGAAGTGTGGCAGCGGTTATCCAAGCGCTTCCTGCGGATCGGCTCGTAGACCCCGTCGTAGTTCTTGTAGAGAACTCGATATCTAAGCTTGCTGATGCTATGTCTGGGACGGCTTCGGTAAGCAATTTCAAACTGGGCGAACTTGGCTCACGTTGACTTTACAAGCACGCAGGACGAAGCAAAGGCTGTGCTTACCCTCCAACTAGCATCATTAACCGCCTGTGCGAAGTCACTTGCAGAACCAGAGGATGAGGTTCTTGATCTCGATAGTCTGGCTGAAGCGACAGACGAAGCAGAGAAGGCAAGAGCCGTCAATGCGGACGCTCGGGTAGAAATGCTCCGAGGCCATCTCTTAGAAGCCGTGAAAGCAATCACCAGCACTTACAGAAGGGATTCCGACTTGACTCAGGCTCTAGCAGACTTCCTTAAAGCCTGCACAAGTACGAATATATCGACTCCGCTTTCTTTGGATCCGCTGGCGCTCGCAGACCTGCTAAGTCAATTGATCATCAATGACTTCGATGCAACTTGGCTTAGTATATCCAGCCTGCTCCTGTTCAGACTGAGGAAGAATCCTTTGACCGCGGAGGGGCAGTTAGCCTTGCGAGCAGTGATAGGCCGAATCTTAGAGCGAGGTCTAACTATCCTCGCGGACCTACAGAGTGCGTGGTCACAACAGTAGGCTCCCCGAGCAGGCGTTTTCGCTCACAATTTGTTACGCAGCCATGGAAGCACACCCAGATCTAGTCCAAAGCTTCATGGACTGGGCACTATCGGTTTTAACATCATATTCTGCCGTACTTGCGCATATGCCACAACTTTTGGAAAGTCTGGTGGTCTTGACCGTCCATGCACTCGAACTGCAAGAGCGTGTTGGATTGCAGAAGAGCATACAAGTGCTTGTAAGTGTGACAGTTATCTGATATAGTCGCATTGGATGCTGACTGAGCGCAAATCCGCTTTGTCCCAGACTGCAATGGTCAATGAAGCCGCAGCTGATAGTACCGAGCCAGAAATGGCGTCGCTTTTCCAAGCGCTGTTGCAGGCTCACGGTCTAGCAGCATTAGAGCGAACGTTGGCGGGAGTGGGAGGAAAACTACCCAGATCAAATCTGGGCTATCTTGCAGAGCTGCTGCTTGCCTTTTCCAAGAGAATACCAAACGAGACACGTGTCTGGCTGAAACAGCTTATGGCGCAGGTAGGCTGCTGAGTGACGTACAAGTGGATACTCAGACTGATCCGGTCGTGGTTGCAGGATGGCTTTCCTTCAAGACGGGTTTCACAAGAACAGAAGGATAGATTTGCGAAGGCAATCATGAGGTGAGCATAAAAGCAATGGTAGCATCGGAAAGCAACACCAAGCTGATAATCTGTACAGCTCCCGGTCGTTGCGAAAGCTGAGAGAAGCTACCGAGAACTTTGCCATCATCTGCCGCGGTCTCGAGGGTACATCGTATGCAACGGGTTGACGGGCCGATGTACTGCCAGCATGTCGGACTGTCTGGATGAAAGCATGCTTCCTTGTATAGCAACTGAGCTGTAGTTATAATTATGAGAGCTGCCCGTCGCACCTGGCCTGCCGTCCTTCTCGCTCCGATCGCCTGGCCCAATCAGTTCGCCCCAATATTCTCGCGGTCTCTTCCTCTCTCGAAGTCTTGCAGCGCTTTTCGTCCAAGTCGACCTATCGCACAGCAGCAGCGGGAGTGCTAGCGTGCACACGTTCATCCAGATATAGCAGAGCATCGCACCACCCGGTTCTCAAACGAGCTCCGGCTTCCAGCTCAGGTCGATACAGAGAGAGTCAACATGGCCGTCACCACCGAGAGCCCGCAGGATCAGCAGCAAGCTACCACCTTCAGCTCTTTCAGCAGCTTCTTCACAAGCTTGCTACCTAGTGCCCGCGCAGACGAGCCTGAAGAGGAGGACAAGTCCGAAGATGCTGGAAGCGACGATGCTGGCGACGATGCCGAAGAAACTGAGGCTGGAGGTGACGATGAGGAGGACGAGGAAGAGCCGGAAGATGTGAGTTGACAAAGGGTAGCCGTAGACTTGGATGGTAGTATAAACGTTCCAAGATACTGACTCTGCCTCTCAACCTCTGCCTGTGATGTGCACTCAGATCTACCCTGAAATTCGCGAAAGTGAGTCTTCCCCATTCTTAACCGTCGACAAGCAAGATATGTCCACATGCTAAATCTCATCGGCCTTGATTACAGAGTGCGCGGAATCAAAAGAGTGCGTCAACCTCAAGCATCACTTCGAGCACTGCTCTGAACGCGTAGAGGCTGGCAAGGGCCACAAGGGCGAGGACTGCGTAGAAGAGCTTTGTGAGTGCATGACATGCTGCCGACGGCGATCCTGCAATCTGATCAGTTTCTGTATGCTCGATAGTCCACCTGATGCACTGTGTCGATAACTGCGTAAGTTTCAGTCTCAAGCCTATTCACAGGCATTAGATCCTAGCTAATATCGCTCGGTGCATTTTTACAGGCGGCACCTAAACTCTTCGCAAAGCTCAAATAGATTCCGTCATCTTGTGTTGAGTCGGCTCTTCTTTGTTCGTTCCTTCCTGCAATACTAGCAATACCCCAAATTGCAAGCTTCACCAGCAAAGCTATGCGGTTCACCGCTCCTGGCCCCTTCGATTCGATTATTCCCGTTGCGTGAACAATGTTAAAACTTCCGATTTCCTATACCTACTGACTATCGATCAAAGGTTGGGTGAAAGCACCTACTGGATCAGCTGTCTATGTTGGCCTTGTGAATTATCGTAACAGTTCTAGCACCCGGTCTGACGCACACAGCAGAATTCACATGAACCTGGTACAATCCAGTGCAGCCATGAGAGACTTCACCTGGTTGGTGAACATCGTGCGGAGATGCCATCCGTTTTCGTCTAGATCAGCGAGTCTCCTTGCGATATGGTCATGTGCGTCCATCGCCTAACATCGCCTCTGTGGCGAAAGGCGGTTAGCCGGTCCGATACAAACCACAAGTTCATGACCAGATAGTCTTTGACTCCAACCCAAGCACAAATAAAACTCTTGGTATCAGCCCTCAAGCTAGCCATCGGGTGTCGTCAGCTGGTCTAACGACAATTTCACAATCAGGAGCGCATGAGCAGCATAACCCAGCCTGCAAACCTAGTTTCGCCTCTGCAGATTCCATACCCCGAATGGAACAGACCGCATCTGCGTAGGCGCGTTTCCGATCCTCACCGCAGCCATGCAACAGCTCGGGGCCACCGATACACTGTCAGCGAGCGCAACGCAATCGAGACACTCAGGCTCTTCACGGGCAGCTCTCGTGCAGTATTATCATCACCTCTGACAAGAGGTGTGGACATACGCCTTGTTGTCCGGCAACTTCCACCGCTATGCAGGACGGGTATTAAGTACATCCCCCAAGTTACGCCGGTTGTTGCAGCGGACAATTCGTCTCTCTTCACATTCATTCCGGACCAAGATGACTACCGTGAACCGAGCTTTGATCGACAACAAACGTTGCCAAACGGCAGCCCTAACGGACTTACATCAAGTCATGTTCTCGGATCAGATGTAGGATCCCTGGCATCGATTGCGCTATCAATACCAACAGAGTCGGACAGATCAGAAAGTCTCCACAGAAGCAACCTAAGACAGAAACCCCTTACTGACGACGACGATCAAGTGCTGACTTGTCGAAGGTGCCCGTTGATCTTACCGGATATGACACAGTACTGGGGCCTCGTCAGTACCGACTCGAATGGGTGAGGCTATTTTACGGTTTCCTCCAATTGAGCTGAACTTCTGCTTCTTCGATATCTTGTTGCCTTATACAACTACAACAGCCAGCTAGTCTGCTCTAATGGCTGTCCAGAGCCGGGTATGATAGGGGTTAGGAGAAGGCTCCATGCGATCTCCAGTGACCTCGTGTAGCTGTTTGTAGACTTGTCTTTGGCCAACCGCGTCACATAGCTGTTCAACGCATGTTGAATAGGTGATTCATTCCTGTTGGGCTATAAGCGTCCATTTTTCGGGAGGGCAGGCTCATAGGTTTTTACTCCGCGTCAAAGACGTGCCCTTGAGACACTTTTAGGCGTAAGCAATTTATACAAATTGTCTGATACCATTATATGCGTCCTGCGGCTATTGTACGTATCACGTGTTTTTCACACTTGCCGTTCTTTTTGCTGGCGTCCCGTCTCGTTTCCAGGTCTGTTTCTTCCGTATCTCTCCAGCTAGAAGAACCATGGTACAACCCCAAAAGAGTGTCCTTCAAGGCTTACTGAATGGTCAGCTGCAAGCTACCACGACTATCATATCGGATACATTGGTCCAGCCTGCTCTCTTGCTGTTTCGAGAGCTGATCGAGACTAGGTTGCGACGGTGAGCCACAAAATCAGCTTCACTGGAACAACAGCAAGAGTTGAGGTGCTGATACAGCTTCACTACTTCTTATACGATCTTCGAAATCTATCTACGATGCCAGGGATGAACTTGTACACCTTGTCTGTGCAGAAATCGACGGCAATCGCTTTGCAGAATCACTTTGTCACGACGGCAACGAAGACAAGCTGTCTAGACTACATGTTCTGGATTGTAACTTGGATGCAGATACAGACGACTCAAGTGCTTCCAAAACACCGTTCAAGCACCAAGCCTTTGAAATAGACGATGTACCTGGGCTCTCCAAGAAAATACAGAGCTTGGACAGTGATGCTTCCAGGGTGAGCTATGGCTGGGGTGTACCAGAATGTAGAAAGGGGGCGTGGTTAACCCAATAGTGCTCTTCCAGACAACCATCTTCTTCGACAGCATCAATGCCCTGGAGACATTCAACTCGCATTCGGCAGTTCTGCGGATGTTTCGTCAATGTGAGAACCCAGACGCGATAGTTTAGCTAAGGACATCGAAACTGACACATAATATAATGCGCATTTTGTAGGCAAACATCCTGTTATCGCTGTGCATCATACCGATCTTACAACCAACCCGGATGTGAATGGCAGCAGTTCACAAAGCCCTCTTCTGCCTTTGCTCTTGATGGCATCGGGAAGTCGGTCATGCATCCACTTAATTATGCATCCGTGTTCTCTTCTGGCACATCTACACTACATCTATGGTGTTGAGAACGTCGGACAACGGCGGCATACCTACGCTGCACAAGATACAGTCGAGGATGGGGAAGAGCTGGACACAAGAGTCTACGAATTCCTCAACTTGCTACACTCAAGAGGATGGGGAAGTCCTCTAATGCGTAACGACGATGGTGACAGATCTACTGAGGAAGATGATGAAAGCTACGGTGGGCGAGAGTACGACAGTCCGAGCGCATCAAGAGTAGTCCTGGATCTTCTCGGGTGCAGCAGCAAGTCACACGGCAGCGCGGGTGGAAAGTGTGTGGTCGAGTATGCACTGCGAGGGGTCAACAAGAGTAACAAGAGAAGCGATGTCTCCAAAATAGCGCGTGGATTAGAAGGTCTGCGGAGGATGGAGGAACACGCTGATGAAGGCGGCAGGTTGTCGGCAACGCGCGTGAGTGACGTGCTGAGGATAAAGGGGCGGACGCTGAAGAAGCAGAGTGGAGAATCAGAGAGCAAGGTGAGTATCTGAAGCTGTGCATATACGCAGTGTGGCATGAGCTTGGGCTGACGTGAGGAGCTTCATCACAAAAACAGACAAATGCAGCAAAGGACGATCCGTTCAGTGCTTCGATGTTCAACCTGGGCCTCACAGACCGACAGAGAGAGGAGAGGGAGGGGGTTGAGTTGCCATTCACACGAGGCGGTGGAGAAGCGAACGGGTCAGGCGCCATCATCATCTACGAGCCTGATTCCGCTGATGATCTGGATGAGAGCGACCCGGATGAGGACCTGGAGTTGTAGTGGTTGTCAAGAAGGATGGTGTGTATGAGGTGCGAGGTGATTCCAGCACGCGAACGGAATGGCTATCCAGTGCATATACACATATACCTACCACCCTCCTACCCTGGTGGCGAGGGAGGGAAGGCCCGGATTGGACGCTCGCATTGCAGCGGGCAATGTGCTGCCGAGCAAGGCTGCAGGCGAGAACGGAGGAGAGTGGCCCTGACTACGCTGCACTGAGCCTGACTGCAGCATCTCCAATGCATAGCAGCGTGTGTGCTTCTCGCCAGCCTGCCAGCCTGTGTTTTGCCACATCGATGCGCCACCCTCTGCGCTGCTCGTCGCCATTGCTGCAGCTCTGCTTCTGCACAACGAGGCATCTCAGCACATCGCAATCACTCAGCCGTCCACTGCTCGCACACCAGGTAACTGCAGTGGTGCACATCGCTGCCACCTTGTTCACGCACGCTGACTGCTGCTCTCGCCTCTCCCGCATGCCCTCGCTCGACTCGCCCATATGACGCGCACCTTCGACGACCTTCCTTCCCTCTCGTCTCGACCAACCCGATCCACCGACGCATCCACCACACTCACACCTCCATGCTCCCGTCCTCTGTCCGCGCTGCTGCAGCCAACATGTCCAAGGTGCGTCCTCGCTGCTCTATTCCGGTCCTGGCAGCGCAGGCTGCGACTTCTGCCAGGAAGCCGGGTGACCTGCTCATCTTGTGCATCCCACTGACACCCTTGCATCGTTCATCCACACACAGGTCTTCTTCGACGTCTCCATCGGTGCGTCTCGCCATTCTTAGCTTCCTCCCGCGCTCCGCTTCTCCTGCCCCCAACTGACCATCTCGAAATCTCCTCGTTTCTTCTCTGAACACGTTGCACCTTCGAAATCGACCCTTCCCATCTTGCAGCCAACAAACCCGCCGGCAGAATCGTATTCCAGCTATACGATGATGTCGTCCCCAAGACCACAAAGAACTTCAGAGAGCTCTGCACTGGCGCTCCTGGATTCGGCTACAAGGGCTCGATGTGGGTCCTGCTTTGACACAATTTAACGGCGAGTCAGCTCTGTTATTGTTGACACCCTACTTCCCGCTTCGTCTTTCCCTTGCACCCAGCTTCCACCGAGTAATTCCTCAGTTCATGCTCCAGGGTGGTGACTTCACCAACTTCAACGGTGCGTTATCCGTCGTTTCATATTCAGGCACCGTCTGCTCGATTGGACTGATCCTTCTCTTCTCCGCTTACAGGAACCGGTGGCAAGTCCATCTACGGCGAAAAGTTCGCTGACGAAAACTTCCAAATCAAGCACAAGAAGCCTTACCTCTTGTCCATGGCCAACGCCGGACCCAACACCAAGTGAGCAACCGCAACCACCGATCAGGGCTTACATACTCCGCTTCACACGCGCTAATCGCCTCTGTATTGCTACATTCTTCCAGTGGCTCTCAATTCTTCATTACCACCGTTCCTTGCCCATGGCTCGATGGCAAGCACGTCGTCTTCGGCGAGGTTGTCTCTGGTCAGGATGTCGTCAAGGCTGTCGAGGCTGAGGGCTCTCAGTCCGGCAAGACCAAGAACCAGATCACCATCACCGACTCTGGTGAGGCTTAAAACTAGGTCCTGGTGCCTACATGACTTGCAAAAAAAAGAAGTGGAAACCATGATTGGCATTTATACTTGATCGTCCAACGTTGTCACACAAGTTTGTCTGGTTGGCCGGTATCGACATTGTCGTATAGACGTCTGTTTCCTGTCAGTCTTAGAAGCTTTCGTGGCGACTGTTGCATGATCCATGTAGACCTTTCTTACCACGCAAAATGAAATACGATGTTATCATTGCAAGCTTATTCTGAGTATGCCGGGTCCGCTCTACATTGCGACTTCTTGGCAATTACACCTTAACATAGTAGGTTCGCCGGCGTCTCCGCAAGCTTGCAACACTCAGACTGTTTACTCTACTGCTGCCCGTATCACGACATAACGTGCGACGAGTGCGTTATGCTTTGAAGTGGCCGGTGATCACAGAAGAAGGTCGCCTGGGTAGGCTGTACTGAACGATGTACGTAAGGCCCCCATATGCATGATTAAGTATTTACACTTTGAGATACAAACCTAAGTACGAATGCTACACATTTAAGTCGAAGACACCCCTTTGTATACCCTGATAGCACCCGCTTACTCTTCTAGTAGAACATATATCCAATCAAAACTTCTGTAGCTTCTTAGCCTGTACAACAGACTCCCACTGTTCTTGTAATGCGTGGTCAATCATAGCCTTCCGCTGCTTGCAGACTGCCTGCGTTTGATCAAAGCTCTAATTTTTTCTTCCTCCTCCTCATCAATGGCACTTGCTTGTGATGCGGTTTCCAGGCTCTCTTCGGAAGTGTTCTCGTCAGACATTGTAATGGGCGAGCCAGTATTGCTTTTCTTTTGTGACCCTTGTTGCGGCGAATAAGAGGAATGATTATCTTCCACCACAATTTCGTTTGCAAGGCCGCTAGTAGGCACATTTAGCGGGGCAGTCGATGCCCATGGTTCGCTCAAGCTCATGGGACTTGGCGTTTCTACCGGTACATGTTCCATAGCTACTTGCGCTAGGTCACTGAAAGGGTTGGCATCCTGCTTGACCGTCGTGCTATTTGATAGTCCCGAGAAGATGTCTGTCCTGAGCATTGAATCGCCCAAATGCTGTTCGGTAATGGCAGTTCGACGAGGTCGGAAAGCACCAAGATCAGGGGATGCTTCAACGCTTGTTGCAAAGGTAGTAATTGAGAATCTTGAAGGTAGTTGTTGTTGATAAAGCCTCCTATCCACGGATGGACGTCGATCAGGACCATTGCCGCCCACCGAGCTCATAGAAGCCCACTTTCTAGGCCCGCGCATCCACGGTCGATTCACTGGAGGCAAGAGACTAATGCTCGATCTTGGTGTAGCAGCATTATACATTTCATCTATCTTTTTCGTGATTGAGCCACTGAGAGAAGCAGGTCTTGCGGGGCGAGGTGGAACTGCCAGAGGCGAGTCTTCGTGTGCTTGTCCCCATACGTGCTGCTGACTTGAAGGCGTCGTAGGCTCTGGCTGTTCAATCGTTGGCAGCCGGCTAGGAGTGATGTCATGCATTTCCGCCTTCGTTGATGCCGCGTCGTGCCCAATTTCGTGTGGTGATTGGTCAGGCGCCATGCGGTAGACTAGCCCAAGATCGACAGAACTTTTACGTCGTTCAGGTGCAATGCAGGGATAGATGCCAGCAAACCTCACTGCTGAGGTAGAAGCTGTGAGCTCTTGATCGGCCTGTTGAGGACTTCTAGCTGGAGTACTGGTGGGAGCTTCAACATAGCGACTATCATACCCAAACGAGGTCTGATCGCCAGTATACGGATAAGTTGCGCCAGCCCCAGCAAAGGGAGCTGCTGAAGCAATGATTGGGGTTTTCTCGCTGTAAATGCTTGCAACACTTTTTGCATCTGTGGCAGTTGGGGCGAAGTCGAATAGAGAGTCGCGGCGCTTCACGCGGCGACTACGGCGCTTCATGCATAACCAGATCGCTAGAGCGATGAGGGATATGACGATGACGGAAATGATTGCTGTAAGCGCTTTCGCAGTAGGTGAGGAATCAATATTTTGGAAGAAATTCTTTTTCGACTCGGCTGTTCCAGTAGTTGACGGTATTGGCGAAGAGAGGCTAGGAGTTACTAGCGCAGTTTTGGTAGTCTCATAGACAGTAACAACTGGTATACCGTCTGAATTTGTGACGACTGGTTTGGCTACTAAGGAAGTGTTGGCAACTCGAGTACCGCTTCTTGAAGTGTTGCTGACTCGGGAAGTCGCCGTTGTTGTCACTGTAACGATAGTGTGACTTGCATTTGATGTACTGGCAGCGTTGGATGTGTTGTGCTGATTTGGCATAGAGCTAGATGGTTCAGGCGACTCGATTTGGGTACTTGACGTGTCACGGGAGCCGGAGCTCGGCGTGGCTACAAAAGCGCTAGAAGGTATCCAGGAAGATGATTCTTGCGTCTCTTCAGACGAGGAGGTAGATGTTTTAGTCACGACCGCCTTGATGCCACCTGAAGAAGCCGTGAACACTTTCGAAGTTATGGCCGCCGAGGACGGCTCTTCGTCTATTGCAGCACTGCTCGATTTGGTCACCACAGCTTTGATACCTCCCGAAGATTGCGAAAAGACATTAGAGGCGATGGGTGTTTCTGACTCCTCCGCTGACAAAGTCTGAGTCCGGGTTGCGGAAGCTGAGACTGCAGTTGGATCAAACGGTGCTGAAGCCGATGTTCTCGTAAAGGAAATGGAGTGTCTAGTGGACGATGCCGAGGTAACCTTAGGATTAACTAGCTTAATGCGGGTATTAGGGCGACTGAATTGCTCTGTTGTATCTGAACTTGTCCTTGTCTCTACGGCTTCTTGTGACTGGACTGCGGATACGACTGCGCTGACTTGAGCAGCATCGAGAGTGAGGGTGAGGAGGATGCCTTCTCCGGCTGCATCTTTTTGCGCTGAAAGACTGCTTGGACTGGGAGACTGGGTAGCGGACCTGTCCTCCTCTGACCGCGTGAGAAGAAGAGCGTGCTGGGTCATTGTAGACCTGCCAGGAGTATTACGGCACGTGAGCGATGTGGCGGTAGACAAACTTGAAGCTGTAACTACCCACGAGTTCTATCCCACAATGGAATATATGAAACTCTACGCTGACCTTGTCGAAGTTAGAGTACGATGAGCAGCAGTATCAGTAGGGAGAAAAGAGAGAACAAGCAATCATTAGCAGAAGAGACTGGAAGAGGCACCGGTGTGGGAGAGGTTAGTCAAAACAGGACACATCTCTTCAGGGAGCTCGCAGCTTTTCAGGTACAGCACCGGGACCTGACCTGACGAGCATATCGACAGCGACAGATCTACATATCGGGGCATTGCTTGCAGTCTTTCGTACTGTGGATAGAGCTGACAGCTCCATCCATCCTTCCAAAGAGGCAGGTGGCGGGCTGATCGACGCCGCCATTTGGCTGAGGATGGACAGCCAGAGCAGACGATAGCAGCAGCAGCAGCGTGCAGCATCTGGTATGTTGTTTGCGGTGTGCTGATGCTCGCGTGTCGAATGGCTGCCACGTTGTGTCGTCTGTTGTGCCCTGCTACTGATGCCTGTCGAAGTAGTGGAAGCAAAGCAGAGAACGGCGTCTTGCCATCCACCGACTTGGAGTCTTCGACACAGCTCGCTCCACCAGCAAGACGTACAAGCAGCACAAGACAGACATGTACAGGCATTCGTGCAGATAGTCGCTCCAGCCAGCTCCCCCTGCCGTTTGGGCTGCAAAGATGGACGTGAGTGTCAGCTGCAATCGACGGCAGCGGCTATCTATCAGGCCGGCAGCAATAGCAACAGCAACAGTCGCCATGGCATGCACACTCTGCGACTGATCCTGCTGGGAATGCGTGCTCTGGAACTGATTACTGACCAGATGGACCGCTGCAGGCCACCTTTGCAGCCCTGATGAACAAGGCCAAAGCCAACACGCAGGCACAATCTGGACTTGCATTAGCGAAACAAGCTGAACTTGAAGCAGCTAAACGGAGAGAAGCGGAGTTGGAAAAACAAAATGCTGCAAGAGAGAAGGAGCGCAAGCTGAAAGAACTGGAAGCTCGTCGTAAGAGGGAACAGGAACGGCTGCTGCTCGAGGAGAAGCTGCGACAGGAGAGAGAGCAAAAGCGAGCACAGAAGGTGCGTTGTGCATTCGTGTTACTTGTAGCAACTAACAGACTGGTGCTCTCTGGTATACAGGAGAAAGAGCAGCCCGCTGCGTCAACGTCCACAGCACATGTGGCAAAGAAAGGAGGAAAGCTTCCAACTGCCACGGAACCTATAGTCTCAGCCAATACGAAGGTTGTCAGTGTGGCGCTGAAGAAGAAAAGGCGTATAGATGCAATGTTCTCGGATGATGAAGGCACTTCTGACGCTTCTACATCCCGTAAATCCGGCAATAGCAAACATCGCGTCAATGGCGCATCAGGCAAAGGTACACGAGGAATGTCCACGTTGTCACCCAATTCGGACACTCTTTCAGCCAAAGAAAAGCTCAAGCTCCAATTCGACCCATCTCAGTTACGAAGTTTGAATGAGAATCGGAAAGATGTAAGAACTATCGAGGAGATTGAGCAAGACTATCGTAGGAAGCAAGCTCTTGCTCAGCCAGCCTCAAATCAATCTTTCAGTCATGGACTGTTTGCTAGCCGTAAGACGGTGAGCGCGTCTTCTAATATAGCTGGACCGCCATCTGCACAAGCATCTTTGGAAGATTCCCGCAGCAGTGGCCAAAAAGCAGGCGCCTCTGCAGCACCCATTGCATCGTCCAGCAAGACAGCTGCATCAGGTAGTAGCAAAGCGAAAGAGGCTACTACAGACGTTCAGAAACGAAAACGCACAGACTCCCCGCCTACTCGCAAAACTGCGTCGCGCTCAAGATCACCTCCTCGGAAACGCCCTGCATCTCCCGCGATTCCGTCGCCCCCGCCCAAGCTTTCTAAGACAGAGGCCCGTAGACAGGAGATCTGGGCTATTCTTAACCCACACAAGGCCTCAGCTCCAGGCTTCGGGGCCGCGTACGCAGGCGATGAATACTCGGATGACGACGATATGGAAGCTGGTATTGACGATATTGAGGAAGAAGACCGAAGGGCAGCTCGGATAGCCAGACTGGAAGACAAGAGAGAGGAGGAACGGCTCAAGCAGCGAGCCAAAGAGAAGGCTGCCAAGAAGGGTGTAAGGTCATGACGCGGGATCAGTATTTAGGAGAGGAGATCATTAAGTTCAAGAAGGCTTGCTCTAGCAGCCAACAGCAAAAAGTGTCCATTTCATATGTAGCAGAGATCGCTGGTGAAGAAGGAGGTACGCGATAGGCATACGCTGCTACCAGATTCACTAAGCAAATTACATCGTTTTAACCAATTTCTATAATGCAATGCAAACATTCGACTTTGAGCTGCAGACTCCTCCGCGAGGCGCATCCATGCAAAAGCATTGTCGCTATCTCCTAACCATCAACATTGCGTCAAAGCTTGACTTGCCTTAAGTTGCACCATGTGCCAACTTCTGTCCTGAGCACGTGAGTGTTCCAGGAGCACCCTTCGTCTTTCACCATGAAGACCGGATGCTGGAGCGCATCTCCCGCTCAGTGTTTCGGTGCTTCCACCGCTTCGAAAGCGCACTCACCAGACTTACAGACCGTGTAGGCCCAGCATGCGTCTTCTTCTGCAGCCTCCTGCTCGTTCTGGGCACGATCACGTTTTGTGAGATGCGATATCATCTCGAAAGCAAACCTAAACCGCAGACAGCAGCTGATAGACGTTATCATGGTCGCATACAGTCGATGTCTACTACTATGACATGTTCTGCAGCCCTGATGCCTCCTGGTTCGCGTCTATCGCGGGAACCGCGTATTCCGTCTACCTCGTCGTCAATATCGCCTTCCACTATTACAGCGCGGTGACCATTCTCCCCGGAAGCCCAGCAGACCCTCCTGGCACCGTGAGAACACGTCCGTTCCTCTCCTGGAGGAATCAGAGAGCCTCTGCACGGCCTTCCAAGATACATGCAAGTGAGGTGAAGCAGCGCAGACGAAATCGCCTGCTGGAGACACAGCAGCCATCTTCAACTACCAGAACATGCAAGCGGTGTCCTGTGTTACAAGATGAGCATAATAAGGACATGTGGAAGCAGCCACCAAAGCCAGAAAGGTGCCATCATTGCAGTGTATGCGCTGCTTGCTGGCTTGCCTTTGATCATCATTGTCCCTGTGAGCCGACTTCACTTTCGTGTTTTGCATAACAGCACATCGCTGAGCTCGTCTTGTCCCGGTAAACAGGGATAAACGGATGCGTGAGTAGAACTGCACCCTCAGACCCGCTTTTTCCCTAACCTAGCCGAGTTCCTCTCTCTCAGGTTGGCCTATACAACGCTCGCTACTTCTTGCTTTTCATGGTCTACACATCGGTGGCGTGCATGTCCATCGCCCTCCTTGGCTTTCGCACAATGCTAAGAACCTTCGACTTTCGAGATGGTGTAAGAAGCCTGCTACATTCCCTCTCTAACATACTCTTCAAAGCTCACAACGCCTGCATTCTCCTGATAGTGGTCACATTGGACACCTCGTCCCTTCAGCTTGATACTATGGATATTATGCGTTGCCATGGGCTTTGCTCTGGCCATCATGGCCATATGGCAGGTGAGTTTGGTCTCTGTCCAAATGAATTAGCTCATTGATGCTACTATCTAACATGCTTAAACCGCAGCTGTGGCTTGTGTCGCAGAATGAAACAGCAGTAGAGGCTAATGACAACTGTAGGTGACGCGTGCATTGCGTTTCGAAGACATTCTCATCCTGTTCAACAGCCTACTATCGTAAACTTGCGAAGAAGAGGAACAAGGTGACTCTTTCAAACCGAGACTTGCCGTCTTCATGCCAACATTTTTAATTTGCCTTCACGAATAGATCTTCCTGCCTCCATACCACATTGGATGGCGCGAAAATATGAAAGACTTCTTCAACGTTGGAGAGGATCGGTATGTCAGATGCTCATTTGTCGCACACATCGCCCTATATTCTGAGATCTTTGCCCAGCTATCCCTACTGGACCATCTTCTTACCGATCCGCATTGAACCCACTAGCGATGGCTGGCGATGGCGAAAGCGGCACGACTGGCGCCTGGGTAGCATAGAAGAAGATGATCTATTGACGGACGACGAAGGTGACTAATTAAAGGTAGTAAAGTTGTAATATATAAGCTGCATCTCTGCAGGGGAACGCCAATGGTATCCCTCCAGAATCCGATTTATATCGAGACTTGCTTCTTGCATCCATTCTGCGCTTGTTTGCGGGAGCAGTGCCTCGGTGGCTACAAAAGAATTTGCTTTCTAACATTTTCAACGAGTCCCTTGTCACGTGATCGGTCACAAAGCAAAACCTCTGCAGAGCTACGCCTTGCAAGGTTGTATCGTCTCTTCGTCTCTTCAAGTGTATAGGATCCTGCTCTTCTACTTCGGCATCACCTCACTTTTCACTGCTGATCATAGGTATGGCTCGTCCACATCGGATAACGAGACCGTCCAAGAACCCTCGACCCAGCAGACCCAATCGCTATGATGGGATATACGACGAAGACTGGCCAGAGAGTGAGCAAGCGAAGCAGTACGAGCGCAAAACGCTTACTGCGTCCTACTAATATGCTTTTGTCGTCTTTTTTCAGAACGCGGCAGGTATACTGTACAGCAGCAGCTCTTGCAAAAGAAGCCTGAACGTCGAAAACGTAGAGTTCGAATAACGAGAGAACATCAGAGGCGTATCAACCGTGAGAACCGAGCTGTTCAGGCCAGACCTACAAAGGATGGAGCAGCTGCTGTGGAGAGTGAGCAGCCTGCGCCTTGCTGTAGCGTTGACAGAACATCTCTGACTTGGTGTGCTGCTAGACCTGCTAGAACCAGCTTCAGGAGCCGCACCCTCACGACCCCGAATCAGGAAAGGACATGTCGAAGTTGTTGTCTACGTCAAGGCTAGAGCATCTTGAGGTATGCAGTATCACGCTCACTTCACGTGCTTTCCGTTGTCACTTTCATGATTCGAAATACAGCTCTTGCCGTTGCTTCTTTGCTCGCATTGACCATGTCGAATCCATTTTTTGCCGCGAAAGATCGATTTTTGACCTGCAATCACACGGCATTGCTTCAGCTGCATTCATATCACCTCTACACCTGTCAACCGCTTGTCAGACAAGGTAGTCGGAACTCAGCCAGCTTATCCTGCGTAGACTGTCAGCCAATCCGTCACCCCTCAGCCATCACCGTGAAGTGACACCGCAATGACCAAACACACGAAGTACTACAGTCGCAACCGGATGTGAGTTGTGGTGCAGGATTGCTATCACGGCGCTTGACGGCCTAGTTGCGTGCGTCAGGCGCTGACGGAGTCTTGCTGCCAGTGAGACACCTCCGCGAGGCGTGATGGGCAAAGATGCTCGACGGCTCCAAAAGATCGAGCTGGCCAAGATAGCTCGTAAGAAGAAGGAAAGGAGATATCAGCTGGCGACAAAGAGATGCGAGAAAACAGTGAAGAGGGGCTGGTCGAGCCCGGTATCGACTTCGCCTATATCGGAGCAGGAGCATTACCATGGCCATCAACGCTCCATACCATTTGAAGACAGTGAGGGTGTCGAACTTCGGCCTTATCCTGCCTCGTGGTGCGTTTGTGCATTGTTAAAGGACAGTACTGATGGTGGCTATTCCCTTATGTCTTCGACAGGGCCATACAGTCAGCGGCAAGGTCGCCTTGCCGACCTTCACGCTGCAGCGCAAGGTGAGAAGGGTAGCATTTCCGAGTATGGGTGAGCCAATGCTTTGAATTGACATCCTCCGTGTGTTCCTGGAGTGAAGACAGGAATGTGATTTCGGGTAGAGCGCCCTTTATGGGAGGAGAAGCCGGCGTGACGAGGAATCATGCTATACTCAGAACTGTCAAAGTGGTTGAAGGAGAAGATGATGAGAGCGATTACGTGCCCAAGAACCGCACCTCTAAGAAGAAGATCTCTTATGCAGAAATGGCTGAATCTAGTCCACGCGAGGTCTCGCCGGTAGATACGGTCTCAAGTCCGTCGCCACCGCGTCCACGACCGGTGAGGAACTCCGATAGCTTGGACAGTATCGATTTGGCGTCGCATGAGACGTCTCCTGTACGAAGCAGATCTTCGAATCATCCAGTTTTCGAAGATCTTCTCTACTCCCCATCAATTCCTTCCAGTCCTCCCGCCCTGCCGTCGCACTCGCCATCGCCCCCAAAGCGAAAGCGAGTCGCCACTGCCCGGCAACTGAAGGAGAGTCTCGACAAGCGCCCTAGACAGAAGCCTGTCAAGATCATAGAACTGTCATCTTCTCCCATAGCAAGCAGATATCCCCGAATACCGACGGTAAGCAAGAAATCGGCTGCTACACGGCCCGAGAAGAAAAAGAAGAGAAGGTCGAGCTCTCCCTTCAAAGAAGTTCAAAACGTCAGTGCATTGAGAGTGACTGGCTAAGAAGGTGAACCGCCGCGTCCGTCTTATATGGAAAAATGATATCAAGGGCATTCCATTGATCGACAAAGCCACCTCATCTTGTTAACTCAAGCCATCAACTTTATGTGTTGTAGTTCTCTGCACAGCCAGCAATTAGCGATGTCTCCGAGAGCTCGATATTCAAAGTCACACGCACCTCTGTACCAATTCACCTACATACATACCCTCGTAATTAACCGGTTTCCTATCTGAGCTGATTGTGCTCTGACGACGGGCTTCAAGCTCTTCCAATGGCTTGATGAACTCTTGCGGCGAGAGATGGTAGAAGAATGTCGAGCTGATCCGGTATAGTGGTTTTTCAGGTGTTTCGCGTTTCGTGCGCTCGATAGCAGCGATAGTGCCATCAGTGCATACAACTATATACATCGAGTGATCAGCCAGGCTCCGAGGGGGCTAAGCTAAGAACAAGTGAGCTCACCTTCGTGGAACCCGGCAAGAATGAGACCGCCAGTGAGATGTCTGTTATGTGAATTGGGCGAATCAGTACAGGTCGACATGGCTTGCGCGACTCTGCATCAAACCCACTCAAGCTGCTTGCCGGCCTGGACGAGGAGATGGCCTGGTGGCATGGATACTTGTATACGTTTGCCCTGAAATAGATTGCGCAACGTAAGATTCATTACGCGTCGGAAGAATGGGGAATGCAATCAGGTGTAGACCTACTGAGTTCCGGGCCCAGATATGGAGACCGGGATAGCGGGATCGGCCGTGTATAGTCAGGTAGTTGAGGTCGGAATGGAAGCCGGCATAGATGTCTCCCTTTCGGCCATACTTTTCAAGGTTTGTAGAGGTTGGAGCCAAGAGGTGCGATCCATTCCTGCGGATATATGGGTTGATAATTAGCGGAGAGTTGCATACCCGCAAAAGTCTCGAGTGCAGAATTAGCAGACGCACCTGGCCAGCTTCTTCAAGCTATTTTCCTCAAGTCCAAGGCCAACAGCAAGCATACCATTGACATCGTCAACAGCCGTGAGCATTTGGTTTCCCCACTTTTCCATCTTTTCTTTCCAGTCTGGAAAAGCAGCGGGGAGAACATTGGGTGCTTTTAGAATTGCGAATTTGTTCTCATCCCCTTCAATTTGTTCTTTGAGATCACTATTTTCTGCTGGTAATTCATCGAGCTCATTCTTGTTCATTCGCCAAAAGAACCGACATTTCGGGTCCTTGAACTCGCCTGTGAGATCGAGAGGACGTTCCGACGAGTCCAGAGAGGCTATCAGTTCGTGGCAGTCTGTATCCAAGCTGCATCGTGGTTTCTCGGTGTTTTCAAGTGTTGCACCGACTGTGGATGATCATGGAAAGTGGTAGTAATGGATTGTAGTGAAGGGGAAAGCTGAGCATCAGCTAGGCGTACTCGTGCATTTTGACAAGAAGCTCCGAAGCCACACTGCGATCCGAGCGCGGTTGACACGCCGAACCGAGAGAATGATTCAATCAAGTGGAAGGAAGCATGAACACACCTTGATAGCCAAACTCTGGCCTGATATCCTTACGCAGGACCTCGTCAGGCTGAGCAAAGTAGTTTTCGAGCAGATCGAGAAAGGTGGAATTGTCTTGCTCGGAAACTCGCGAGTCTTTCACGACGAGTGCGCCGTACTTGATGAGAGCGTCGGCAGTTCTGGAAGATGTCCGCCATTAGATTATGGACATGGAAGTTCCTCTTGCAGCAAAAGACTGTGAATAGAAGCGTCCGACTTACTTCTTGGCCTCTGCTTCACGCGCAGATGGCTCGCCGTGCAGGAAAGCGTCGAGGTCGACGATGGGCAGGGTGGACATGCTGACGACGGTCCAGGATTGGATGCGAGTGCGGTATGAAGCCTGTCCAACAGATACTACCGTAAGTGACAGCGTGGACGGACTGACCTTGCAATTCCTGTCTTGCACGTGCTTTCCGCTTGGAAGAGCATGTGCGCCGTGTCCCCGGTGGCGACTCGTGAACCGACAATCATGTCCATCTGCACGCCTTGCACACTAGACACAAAGCAGTACAGTAGTAAGTTGTCACTGTCATCGCTCATGCTTGCTCGTGCTCGCCTGCTGTGCTGGTCAGCGAGGCATACGGCTGCCAGATGACTCGATCGCCCTCAGCACGCCGGCAAGACAAGACCGGCGTCACCTTGTCTCGAGGCAGCACCACAGCAGCACCTTCACCACCGCCGAGCAGCACACTCCTCCCACAGAACAATGGCAGACGACTCTGACTATTCGTCCATGTCCGACTCCGACTATACGCTTTGCTACTGGCCAGGTGCGGGGGACGGCGTTGGTGTGTGCGCCGCTTACTGCATGGCTGACGTGACGATGCTCTCTATACAGGCATACCTGGTAGAGGTGCGTTTGTACATGGCTTTATCATGTCGCAGTCCACTGAGCTTCCTCCTGCCTCTGACCGTGTTCAGGAGAGTTCATTCGCCTGGTAGGTATTGCACGTACTTGGCATTAACATGCGATAGACAACAGCGGAAGAAGATCCGCCCCTCACACTTGCTATGCTTTTATTCCACACAGGCATTCGAATATGCTCAGCGTCCATACAAGCAGAATCTTAACCCAGAAAGCTTCTTCAAGTACATCAAAGACCCTTCTTCAACCGGAACTGGAGCTCCACACGCATTCGCCCCACCCATCCTCAAGCATAAGAGCGTCATCATCTCGCAAACGCCAAACATCCTCTTCTACATTGGCGACGAGCTGAAACTCAATGGAAAGAAGTACATTGACAAGTTTTACGTCAATGAGCTAACTCTGACCATCCTGGATCTGAACAACGAGATTCACGACACGGTAAGGGTATCTGCGGAGAATGGTACGTTAACTAGTACTCTATCTGACTTTCCTCATACCTCTATTACAGCATCACCCTGTGGGAGTAGGTCTCTACTATGAAGATCAAAAAGAAGAATCAAAGCGAAAGGCCAAAGACGTGCGGGAGAATCGTATCCCCAAATTCTTCGACTATTTCAACAATGTCATCAAGAAATCCGGTACAGGTCATCTCGTTGGCAATTCAGTCACATATGCCGATCTGGCATTATTCCAAGTGGTTGATGGTCTTCAATTCGCTTTTCCAAATTTGATGGCCCGCCTTGAGAAAGAAGGCGCTTATGCCGAAATCTTCAACCTTAAGAAGATTATCGAAACAACTCCGCAGATTAAAAAGTATTTGAAGAGTGACAAGCGAGAGAAGTATAGTATGGGTATTTTCGTGAGTTGCTGTTCTTCCAGACGTAACGTCTAGCTAGGCGCTAATACTCGCCTTCCTTTGTCGCAGCGTCATTACCCTGAGTTAGACGAGTAGACGGGCCTTTGAGGAAAGAGCAGTCTTTCTCCCATAGCGCTTGTAATGATAAATACTCCAATTGAAACTAGCCTTGGGTTGATCATTTATCCACGAAACCATTTGAACGCCTCTTGAGGCAAATTGCCTTCAGCGCCTTCGCTTTCAAGCCATGGTTGGCCAAGCGCGTCAGCTGCTTTGAGGCGGTCCGCGAAGGGGTATTTTAGGAAGCTGCTGATGAGATCCTCGATACCAGTTGCTTCTTGTTCGTCTTCTGGCAAATTCGGTAGTATTGTCTTAAGATCTATGGGGCTGAAGTCCCTGTAAGTAAACTTGCCGAAATCAGGAAGATCTTTTGCATCCTGCGTGAAATTATTCTTTCAACACCTGCTCCGACCACACCACTATCTAATTCTGCTTGACTTACTGGCCAAGTCTCGAGACTAGGTGTTCCGCGTATCCTGAAGATGCTGCCTATAAGCGCAAAATCGCTGTAGCCCCCCTCGAAAAGGGATGAACGAACGACGGGGCCAGCGGCAGGTACTCCCATGTAGGCCATTTGAGGAACATCTGAATCCGGCGAAGGGGCTCGCTCAGGCCCCACCGCTGTAAAGAAGCTTGCAATGGTAGCGCCGAGTGCCCACCGGTCAACGGCGAAAGGATCGTAGGAGCGAGAACCGAATAGAAGTTCAGGAGCGCGGTAGGGTCTGCACAGCGTTTACAACAAGTGACGTCAGCACTGCTGCTGATACTACTATGTTCATGAACAGCCTTTCTTACCCTGTACCCAATTCGAATTGCAAGTTCTTGGTACCTTCTTGACCAGGCTCTTGTAAGCTATATGCCACGCCAAAGTCGGTGAGAAGTAGATGCCCTTCGGTAGATATGAGGAAATTTGAAGGAGATAGATCTCTATGAGCTCTAAGATGACTCTCCAGACTCGCTATAGCCGAACACATTTGCTTAATTAGGTGTTTCGCCGTCCGTGTAAACGTGATCTCATCTTCAGCAGGGATGAAGGTCATATCATCTAGTACAGCCTGTAGCGTGATTGGGTAGAAGGGTAACGCCAGCACATAGTGAGACTCGATGAAATATGCATTGAGAAGCGGGCAGATCTGCACTTGGCATGTTGATTAACCAGGGTAACGAAGTGCCGGTGCGAGAAACCTAGAAGAGCGGTACACGCACATTTGGATGCTCGAGCGCTGATAGCAACCTGATCTCCTTCCTGATATCATGTGGCTGCCTTACATCTGGCGCGAAAACAACTTTCAAGGCGACTTGTCCATTCTTTTCAGATTGCACTCGATAGATGGTGGCTGCTCGTGAATGCACATGCTCGATAACGCCCGACAGCTGCAAGTCCAAGCTTTCTCCCTTGAGGATGCCTTCTTGGAGGAGCTGTTCAGGCTTTCGCGTATTCAGGACACGCAGGTTCACCATGCGCTGAGATGTGTTGCATTGGAGTCAAGCTGAAAAGCGCAGAATGCGATCAAGCGATCAAACAGCCATCTGGGAGCAAAGAGCCTGTAAGCATTGAAGCTCGTGCATATATAGACTTCGACTTGCTGTCATGCTAGCATACCGCAAATAAACTGGATACAAGATTGCAATGAGATACATAAAAGATGGGTAAAGTTAGACAACACGTGACCTAGCAATATGCAGGCCTACTCGAGCTTTGTGACAAAGTGTCCTCCATTAAACCCATCAGAGGCTTCACCTTCGGTGCCTTGCCTTGGAAATTCTCCCGAAGTTGTCGCTGGTGATTTCTTCCGAACATTCAGGGGAAGGACTGCGTCTTCCTTGCCTTCAGCAATGTGCGCTAGGTCAGACTGGCTCTTGATCGTCGTTGGGCAATACGTCCATTGGAGCATCTATAGCAGAGGTACGATGGCTGAGGGGCACTCTGGAATCTGCTCGCTCGCCGTACATGTCTTCTCCAACATCGATATAACTGCTGCCAGGCCTATCGACAGGAAGTCCACCTGGTGTTTGAGCTGGAGTAACGAACTCTGTCCCAGGCGAAGGTAAAACCGACTGGCTATTGCGCCATTCATCTCGAAGCCGTTGAGCAGGTGATGTAGAATCATCGTTGCCTGATCGGAAGCTAGGGATAGATGAACTGCTGGGGTTAGCACGTCTGAAAGCGCCGGCAGCTAAACGACGTCCACCCCCATCATCCCCTGTTCGTATAGCATAGGAGTAATCTTTCTCCCGCACAGCACCAGCGTTCAAGTTGGGGGAAGGTTGTTGAAGAAGAGGACGCTCGTGAGCTTGCTGAACGGAGCGCATATCGAAACCATGTTTGCTGCCAAGTGTCGTATCGAGCGTGGATGTACGGGCACCTTTAGGGCGTCCGGACGAAGCAGAGTTGGCTCCAGTAGAGGCAGCAAGGTCGCCTGCTCCGCCGGACGTATTGCGTAAGTTTGCATACGGATTGAAATAAGGGCTGGATGAAGGCAGTGGCATGCCGAGATTGACTGGCGGCGGAGCTCGCATTGGCGGCTCGAGGCTAGGTATATCGTTGAGGTACGCGATCGAAGACCTGCCCAACCCTTCATTGCTATCATGTCGGTTTCGATGTTCGGAACGGTATGACGACTGTTTTACAGGCGGTGTGCGTTCGCGTCTTGTGGGGGAAGAAGGTGGTACAGGACTAGTTGGTGACTTGCTGTTCGAAGTTGCTACAGTTGTATACATATGTTGGTTTGCCGCAGAGGTTGCCGAGATATGCTGCTTAGGTACTGATTTTGAAGAAGACGAATGTGTGCCCTGTCGAGGTCTGATTGAAGAAGCTGCCGCTGCAGCCAGTGCAGACGCAGCCGCGAGATCGGGTGATTGTGCTTGACGGGGAGATGCCTGACGTGAAGTATTTGAGACTGGGACCTGAGAGACTGGCGACAAATTCTGGGCTGTTGCATCATCATGCGACGGAACTGGCGGCGGCACTTGCACGATAGTCGTCGCAGTATAAACTGGAACAGGTTCGGGCTCTCTTTCTGCCTCTGCGATGATAGTAGGGACATCTGGCGGTGCATCATGAGACTCGGTGGAACGCTGAAGTGGCTCGACAGCCCTGCTTTGTTGTCCTAACTCCTGACTTTCCTTTGGCGGAGAAGAGGAAGCTCCGTATAGGCCAGTTCCTTCAAGATCATCCCCAGAGGGCTCGTAATTTTGACTTACTTCTTGCTCATGTTGCACAGGCTGTTCTTCTGCATAGTTCGATGTGGTATTGTAATCTTCAGCCCCTGATTGTGCCTCACTATCATGGTTCCCTGGCGTTTCTCGCTCTTGCTGAAGATCTGGATCAGGCGGAACCGGGCGATCATGTAGCTGGTGCCGCTGAATTCTGTCACTAGAAGTGGTCGATGGATTGGTGAATCCTCCAACACCTCTGTTCGATGACACTTCGGTAGATTGTAAGGCAGAGTGCGTCTCTTCTTCTATGGTAGTAATACCTTCATGCTGATGTTGCGGCTCAATGATACGAGGTGGCATCTGGCTTTCATCGACGTATTCTGGCTCATCATAATTGTCTTCCTCCTCTCTAGAGTATTCGGCACCGCCATATGGGTCGTCATGTTGTTCCTGCTCGTGTTGAAGAGCAGACGTCTGATGCTGCAGATCGGGCGGGCTTGTTGCGGCAGCAGGAGCTGGATGCATGACTATACCTTGAGAATGGCCGTACGGGTTGGACTGATGTGCGTTATCCTCTTGTTGCCGCCAAGTCGCGTTTATGGCATCGGAGAATTCGTTCTCTAGGCCGACATGAGTCGGTGTTGCTAATGGCTGGAACGCGGCATCTTGGCGCTTGTCGGAATAGTTATACCCCGTTGAGCCTTGTGACTGATACTGGCCATTGTGAGGGGCAAGATGCTGGCCTCCACTGCTAGTCAGGGATGCATCGTGGCTGGTACTTTGTCTCTTACTACCTTTCCTTTGCTGTTCTGCTTCTTCGGAGCGCCGCTGAGCATCTTGCTCGTATTCATAAGATTGGTCAAATTCTCCCTGAGATGGCACTGGCAGGGTACTATATGCCGGCTCCGCATTGTTTGCGTCGAAAACAACCTTGTGCAGGCAAGTCTGCGCTTCGCCGTAGATTTGCATGGTACGATCGAAACCTGCAGAGAGACAAGTCTCAACAGACATCCTCGCAGATCGGCGTTGCGCGAAATGAGAAAAGACTTACTGTTATACATCATCCTGTCTGTTCCGGGCTCCGTTCTATCCAGTCTGATTTCATACGTCAATAGCTTGCCGAGCTCTCCAATGATCGTCATCTTCTCCCCAAGTTGACATAATGCAGCAAGCTGAAGAGAATGAGGAGATGCATCAGTACGTGGCGTCGAAGGATAATAATGGGGGCTAACAGCGACTGACCTGATGGGATACGGCAGAACGAGCTGTTTGCCTCCTGTAATCGCCGATGGCAGCCTCCTCATTGATAACCGAATTCTCCATTCCCATCATCTCATTGCGCAAGTCTGAGAGCTTCTGTGTCCAGGTAGCTAGGTCTTTGTGCTCTGGACTCATCTTTGAAAGCTTCTTCTCTGCCGAATCAATCTTTCCCTGCAGGTTATCCTTATTCTTCTTGAGCTGACTAAACTTCTCTTCTCTAGTACGGAGCTGTTTAAAGTACATTCGGAAGTTTGCTAGATGATCCGCATACTCCTCTTCTGCTTTTGCTAGGTCGTTGGCTAGCAATTTGGCCACTTTGCCGAGGGTATCCTGGTGAGAAGAAGATGCCAGGCGGGCGGTGAACCCGACGGCTTTGGAGTCAGCAAGCTTCTGCCACAGCCTGTTTGAGGACCATGCAGTCCCTAAGTAGGCAAACTCAAGTCTGCACTCACTGCAAGATCCGGTCCTTCAGACTGAGCCCACTCGTCTAGTGCATGAGAGGCCTTTCTGAGGTCACTCGCGACCCGCACATGGCTGTTGAGCAAGGTCTTCTCCTGGCTCAGGAGCGCCTGCAGGGCCTTGAACTCGCCAACGTTGATCTTGCTCGTGTGCTCCAGACGCTGCTTTGACTTCGACAGAAAGCCGGACATGCTTGCTTGCAAGCACCTAATCGGCGAGCGTCACCGCAATTCGCGGTTGACAGGCTCAATGGCGGAGCAGCAGGAACAGCGGTGCGGTCGAGGAGTTTTCCTGAGCGTGCAGGATGTCCTTCCAGCGAGCTTGCGGCGTCTTGAAGCGTGCTCTATCGTCCACAAGTCAACGCTGTATCCGCATCTCCCAACTGGGAAGTATGGCTGGTGGCTGTGGTGCGGCGTGATCGGGGACCTCGCTGGTATCAAATAAGAAAGAAGGCGAGCTTCGTACTTGCTAAACAACAGAGCATATTTGTAGGCATCCTGTGAGGTAGGATACAGTGCCTGATTACTAGCCGGCTTAGGAGGCCTTCAGTCGAAGAAGTCGACAGAGTTGCTCCGCTCATTAACTGATCATGCTATGCTACACTTGAATGCACCTCTTACTATACTTGTAGACTTTCGCCTTCCGTATATACCGTCGCTCTAGAGAGCACGCTGAGCCAGCTTTCGCTGCTCGTCTAGTGCACGTGAATAACGGGTATTGTTGTCCTGCTGTCTCGCAACTTTGGGAGCCAGATTCTGAGCTTTGTAACTGTCTATAACAGACGAATACACTCAGCGAAGACGCTCCCCAAAAATGTGACATACACTCACCAAGCAGTTGCTCTCCGGTCCATAAGCCAAGTCTTGCAAGTCCTGCGCTTTCCGCTGGCAGAGCCTCCTCTTCGAGCTTGACCTTATGGCGGTCCTTGTTTTTATCGGCTCCACCCATGCTAGCGGAGATAGCGTCTGAACATTATTGTTATCAGATTGAGGGTAAGCAAATAACTCTGGTCTCCCATGGTATGCGCCACGGCTTACGAGCTGAGTGAAGCATCTTGAACGCTTGGTCATTCCGTGTATTCGAGAATTGACAGGCCAGAAGAGCGAGTATCACAGGCTTTATGTGCTGATTGCCCACATCGGAACTTAACTGAAGAGCAAGACTCAAGTTGCGCCTGGTACAATGAAGGCAGTGCAGATTGCCGTTCAGCTCCTCTGATGTCAGAGCCCGGAAGGCATAGTCTACTCACTTAGCCCTGCTAATTTCACCATTTACAAGCGCTTCGACAATCAAGCCAAGTATCCTGAGCGAAGGATTGAGCTTGTTGCAATCTTGAAGAATATCTTTTGCAAACCCTTCTAGATCTTCGTTCGTCTCGTAGCTATTATCTCGGACATCGTCGGTATGGTCCATATCGAGGGGATCTGACAAGAGTCGCTTCTTGGGCGTTGGACTGCTTGTATGTCCATCACTTGCGCTCAGGCGGACGCGTGCACCTTGGGCTAATCTGATGAGCAGCAGGGAAGCTCGAGCTATCACTCCAAGATGAGTACTTGCTTCAGTCCATTCGAGAACCTTGGCGAAATAGTCAAACGCCATCTCGAGCTCCCCAAGAAATGCACAAAACATAGCTTGGAGTGTGACAATTCTGGCCTTGTACATATCCCAGAGGTCGTGCGATCTTGCCAAGCTGACAAGATCAACGATAATCTGATAATTATATACGCTTCAGCATTGCTGCGTACTTGCCAAAGTACGATATAGCTGAACTTACAGCATGCACGTTATTCAGACTGGACCGCATAAGAAGTAAGTCACCTTGAACAAGCATCAAATCAATTCTGATCGCTGATACTTGTTTGATGTGCTCTTCGATCGTCTCGAGTGGACCAGTAACGTATTGTGAGTCTGGCAGTGTATCAGGTCAGCCTGTTATGGCGGACTGCCTTTCCACCCTGCCTCAGCTCTTGAAAAGTGAGCTTACCTTCAAGTACCTCAGGAGATCTGAAATCCCAGCCGAAGTCAAACATCTCCACCAAGCGTTCCAGACCAGCAGCAGCGAAATGGAGGCATTTTGGATGCCGTCCGATGGGATCGAGTTGGACTATGCTTGAAATCAGGAATGTGTACGCGTAGAAGACACTCCGAGGGAGAGTCTTGAGAGTGATACTTTGGGACCTTGCGTTGGCTCCACCCGTCCCATGAAGCATAAGCTGCGGTAGCATTCATCAGATAACTGACTGCACCCAAGGCATGTGTATCTAACGTACCGTGACTCTGCCATCACTGACGTCTTGATTTGGCGCTTTTTGATCCAACAGAAACTGTGCGCGGCGTATGTTCTGTCGAGCAGCAGTCGTTTGACCCGCATTTGTCTGGTGAATGCACAGCAAAACGAGGAACTGAAGTAATAGAGGTAGGGGTAGATTTTGCAATTCAGGGTCACAATGAGTCAAAGAATACGACTTCAGCTTGACATCCTCTTCTTTGATTTCTGCATCTGTCATAGGAAGGTTGAAGTCGCTTGCCAGACTGGAGATAATGGAGGTCGCTAATTCTGTATCCCCTTTCAGGATCGCTAGACGGGCCCTCGTAGTGCAAAGAGCCCAGCTAAGTTGCCGATGTCCACGATTCTTTGCCTGTATTATCATATCTCCCACAGCAGCAGAAGCTGAACTATAGTCTTTCTCGTACGTTTGGCAGATGTGTATGAACAAAAGCTGAAAGCGATACAGCCAACCAATTTCACTGGGGTAGTCATGGTGGAGTTCTACGGTTGTTTTTTTCGTAAGTGTCTTTGCAAACTTGACTTGGCCCGTAGATAACGATAGTTCGATTTGCAGGTGAAGGAAGCGAAAACGATAGTCTGCTAGGCTTTCGTGCTGTTTACACAAAACATTGTCAGCACTCGTGGTCGGGTCCAAGTCTCGTTGCGAGACTGACAGTGGACGCCAGTGCTAGCTGAGGTTGATGAACATGCGTATGAGCTTCCGTATCAGATCAATTATCCGACATCGTTGTAGGCTCACCGCTTTGGCAATGACCTGCTCCGTACGCTCGGTGTTATGCGTTTCTCTGACCAGTAGTTCAGCTAGCATGAGCCTGGCTCGTAGGTTCTGCCGGATGTCTGGCCCGCCAAGTCGTACTGCCTCTTCACAACTTATGATTGCACCCAACATGTACCTTCTGTAGACTGACACAAAGTCTGCATACATGCTTCCGGTGGGTTGCGCTGCAGTGGCGGCGGCTCCTTCAGCAGCATCTGTCGGAGCCTTTACTGACACATCGTCGCCAGGGTAGGTGTATCCGGCAGCTATTATTGAGCTCAATCTATGTGCTGCATTTACATAGCGTGTTGCTATCACCATCAGCTCCAGAGGCGCTGGTAAGGTCTTCAAAGGCTTGAAGTCACGCGTTTCTTCGCGTCCAACCGAGTGCGCCGTGAGAGGTTCTGGCATGTCCTCTATCTTGACAGCGTAGCTACTGTAATCCATTTGGATGTGCCCAGGGTGAAGGAGAGTGTCGTGTGCGGTACTGCGACAGAAGACGAAGGTTAAGTCGATACCGGTCAAGAGCAAGGTGATCGGCGGAACAAGGACACAATACACGAAGCGGTGAAAACGCTTATTTACTGTGTCCAGTCCCTGTATGATGGAGATTACTGAACTAATGGTCATGAAAGTGCAGATATGACCGTACAAACTAAAGACTAGGACAAATCTATCTATCACAGCGAGCAATACCCACATCGCTCGTAAAGTTGTCAAGTTACTATCACGACGCGACTTTGCCTGTATGCCCAGAACTTCGTTTGAGCCTCTTATGGAGTTACTCCTCATTATCTTGAGGATAGAGACTGCTGTCCTGCTGTCAGGAGCCCTGCGTAAGAGCGGCTACTGGTAGGCTGACCCTGCATCTTCCGAAGAAAGAAGATAGCCAGTACTCCTGCTTTATGGCTCGTCCATTTCTCTATGGGGTGATGCGCTACGAGTATGGTGTATGTATACCGCTTTATCCTTTTACGAGCCCTCCAAGAAGCCATGTAAGTTCGATAAAGTGAATTTGACCTTTGGTCTTGCGTACGGTGTATGAGATGGAGCGCTGGAAGTGCTACGTGATGTAGACCTTCTTGAGTTGATGCCACTCATAGACATCATTCGTTCGTGGGCATCTGACTCTTCCGTTGTTGACTGCAGCTAGCTGCTCGCAAGCTTCGCCTGAGTACACCATTCCGTTAGGAAGTGCGTATGCTGTGTCTTCTCCTGCCAACAGCTTTCCCGTGACTTTGCATACTATTGCTGAGTTGGCATGTAGACCTCCAGGAACTTCTGGTGCTTTGGCAAGGCTGCCCAGGAGATTTGCGTCGCACGTCGGGCAGTCCACGTTGTGATCGGCCTTATCTAACGAGAAGCAGGAGGGTAGTTTGATAGCGCACAGACCAGCCCAGAGCGATAGATTGAGCAAAGGAAGTGGTGGGAGTGCAAACAAAGCTAGATAGGCTCGTCGGAAGGTGGCGGCCAGTATATTCCAGCGCGATGAATTGTAGAGAGCTTTGTACGGCAGACAGGTAGTATCTTGACCGAAAGCCAGCAAAGTCATAGCTTGACGTATACGTTGCTCGCCATTCTTCACAGTTGTAGCAGCCGGAACAAGGTGCTTTCGGCAGTGTGCAATGGCTTGCTGGGGTTGCCTTTGACGAGCAAGCTCGATAAACTCCTGGAATCGCAGATCGAATTCCAGAGTGCTCTGTGAATCTTGTCAGTTCGGTACGTCACACAGCTCAGAAAGATGTGCAACTCTCACCTTGCCCTTCTTGAGCGTCGATGAATTGTCTTTGCACCATTGCAAAGCTTCGGTGGCGGACCCCGCACGCAGACTGTCCTCAATACGCTGGAGGTCTTTGAAGAGCTCGATGTCGACATCTGCTAGACCATCAAGCTTCTCGTCTATCGCCAGCGTTTCTGCGGACTTCGTGTAGCCTCTTCGCAGTAGGTAATCAACAAGGTGACGCTGTAGTCTGATATGCGACCAGGTCGAGTATGGCCGAGAGTCGAAGGATGTGAGGTTTTCCAGCTGTTGTAGGTGCTGTATACGTGTTCTTGAGGAAGCTACAAGGGTTCTCTGGGCCGTTTGACAGTCTTGAAGCTGTGTTCATTAGGGCAGTCGTCGGCGTCAGTGCAGTTGCCGGTGTGCAGGCCTCACAGGGCCGAACATCGCCTACCTTGCTCTTGAGGCCTTCCATACGCTTCAGAGCGGCCTCCACAGCCTTCAACTTCTCATCGCGCTTGCTCGACGGTGCTGCCTTGACCTTCTTCAAGCTTGCCTCGACGCCAGTCAGCTCCTTATCGGCGCCTTTGCTGACCATCCTGTATGTCTTGCGCATGCTTTCGACCGGCACCCGGAGGAGCGACTGCTCGAGCAGGAGCATGGCATCGCTGTTGATGAGTTGGGTGGGGTTGGCCATGTTTGTCTGCTCCTTCCAAATGCTGTCAACCACTCTGTCAAAGCGAAGGTGAGCGAGGCGCATCGCAGCCATAGATGGCCACCATGTTGCTGATAGACGCGATCGACTTGCAGCACCTTCTTAAGTTCAACGCAACTGAACAACCGACCGCTATACGCAGCTCAGCGTGCACTAGCATGACATAGACCTCCTCACCATCCAAGGATGGTCTTCCTGCGCGAAGGAGGCAAGGACGACCTCTCCATTCTGCTCGAGAAGGGTCGACTGGATCCGGCCAACGCCACTGCTGCTGGTGTCTGTGGAAACATTCTGCTCAAGGAAGACTGCGTTTAGCTGACCATTACGCACACTGCTAATCATACAGCCATCTCGCTCGACCTCAAAAGGCGCCTCTGCCTCTCCCGGTCGACCTGTCAGCAAGGGCAAGCGAAAAGCAGAAGAGTCTATCGAGCCAGCCGAAAGCTTGCTCCATCGACTTGCCGGTCCCAGTACTAACAAGGCTGGCTTGAAGCGAGAGTATGTGCATGCACATAGGACATAGCTGTGGGGAGATGTTTATTCTTGACTTGCTCTCATTCCAGTCCAAATGAAGTTCGTCAAATTATCTACCAGTCGGTGAGTACAAGTACAGCTAGGCATGCACAGACTTCATTTGAGACTAATCCCAATTACAGAGTAAAGGAGGACACTACTTCAACAACGAGGAACGTAAAGACGAAAAGCTGACCGCAGAAATACAAGCGTCCCTGAAGAAGCTTGATGAAAGTATACGAGCTCGAAATAGTGATCTGAGTCTCGAGGTAAGCGCTTTATCCAACGCTCTTTGTACATTTCTGGCCCTCTAATGTCTAGAAATGCTTTGATTCGTCGTTTGAACAGGAAAGGAAAGCCGATAAAATCATCGCTGACTTAGAAGCACGCCGAGATCTAAGCCAGACTATCGTTGTTGTCGACTGTGACGCCTTCTACGCTTCGGTGGAAGAGCTCGACAACCCGAGCCTGAAGGGTAAGGCTTTTGGTGTAGGAGAAGGTGTCCTCACGACTGCTAGCTACGAGGCCCGCAAATATGGCTGTGTGAGCAAGCTCATTTAGCTGAACAACACTACCGAAAGCCTGACATATTTCACCAAAGCGCTCGGCTATGCCTGGGTACATAGCGAAGAAACTTTGTCCGCATCTCATCTTTGTCAAGCTGGACTTCACCAAATACACAGCTGCCTCGGCAAAAGTGATGGCTGTTCTAGAACGATATGGTAGGTGACAGTTAGATTATAGTCAGCTTTTCGCGGCTGTTGCTCATTATTTGCACTATAGACCCGAACTACTCGCCGGCTTCTCTGGATGAAGCATATATGAATCTTACTCCCTACCTGAAGAGAACCGGCATGACTGCTGATGCTGCCATCCAGCAAATGCGCGAAGAAGTGAAGCATGAGACCGGACTTACCGTCTCAGCTGGTTGTGGTGCTAATACCATGCTAGCAAAGGTTGCAGCGGACTTCAACAAACCAGATGGTCACTATATCGTGAGCGGACTGCTTCCGGTGAACCGAATTGTTGAAATGACAGTGTGTTCTTTTTTGATGCATAAACAGGTTGAGCCAAGCAAGGAAGGTTGCAAGGCTTTCATGGACGACCTATCAGTCCGCAAGATTCCAGGTGTAAGCTTTCGGTTCAGCGATAGTTTCGGATGTATAGCTAACGCACATGGTATAGATTGGCCGTGTCACAGAACGCTGGCTTGAGGCACTAGGCGTTGTCAAGTGTCGGGATATATACGCCTTGAGAGGAAAGCTTCTTCTGGCAAAGGGCGACGCCGGGGCAGCAGGACTGTTTCGTTCCTACCTTGGTATTTCCGGGAATGTGGTTGAGCGAGGGAAGCGAGAAGATAGACGAGGTGTAGGACATGAAACAACTTTTAGTACTCTATGGCGGCCGAAAGAGCTGGATGACAAGCTGAAAGAAATCGCTGCCAGTCTGGCCGAGGATATGGCACGATTGCAATATTCCGGAAGAACGCTCACACTGAAACTTAAGCTCGAGACATACGAAGTCCTATCACGTTCAATCACACCGGGCGATGGGGTCATGTTCCACACCTATGATCAACTTTACAAGTATGGCAAGCAAATGCTGGACAACGAAATCTTATCTCGAGCACAAGATCACGAAGCTGGAAGACCCATCAAAGGCAGGGGAAGAGATTTGCGGCTTCGTTTGATGGGTCTGAAAGTCTCCAATCTCAGAGACGAGTCAGAAGATGCTGTTAAGAAGAGCAAAGGCAAAGGATCACTTTACGATGTGAGTTACCCTAATAATCCCAATGCCATGTATGTCACTGACATGCAATTGGAAAGTGGGCGAAGAAGGGGACAACACCGGCAGTAGCGGGCAATACAAAGGGCAAGAGCAACGCAAATGCGCCCATTGATCTCACAAGCCTTTCAGACGAAGAAGAAGATGCCGATTATGACGAGATCTCTCTGTCAGCAGCTCCATGTCCGCGATGCCATAAGACAATAGCTTTCGGCAATTCTGAATATGAAAATCATATCGCAAGCTGTGGCAGAGAAGCGGGACGACCTGGTCCGGATATCAGTAAGCTCTACCGTCAACACTATAGCCCTGTCACGTGTGCTGATCAGCTGTTTGATAGAACCAGAACCTATTGACCTGTCTCTGGCTTCTTCGCAAGATGACATCGAACATCTATTCGATGGTGGCTTTGTTACTATCCCTTCCTATCCCCAAGCTGCTTCGAGTGAGTCGTCTCATCAGAGAAATACATTTGGGAATATGATCCGGAAAGGCAACGAGAACAGCGGCGAGGTCTGTAGGCAGATGGCCAGGAACACGAAGGATACCAAGAACAAGACCGGAAGACTGCGATAAGCTGCTGCTCAAAGAACAACCATGCCATACTGCTCATGTAGTTCGTAATTTTCTCAAATCCTGAAATCTTTACAACTGTTCTTCTCATTGCTAACTTTTCAAGCGAATGTGAATTGCCGCCTTCCGTCGGCGCACCTGTTGACGGGAATGCCCCAATCGCGGTGCCGCGGTGCTCCCAGAGGATAAGGTCGTATCGATGAACGCCTGATGCGCGACGTATCATAGCTACTGTACTCAGCTTTGTATCTCGTGTCCACAAGAAAGGCAGGCTCTCTGAAGGGCGATCGACTTTTCTCGCCGTTTCTGCCGGTGTTTCCAAGGCCAGTCGCCCTGCTGGATGCTGTATGTTCAAGAACATGGCTGCCCAGGGATTAGCAGCTGGTAGCTTTGCTGACCCAGTTGCTGTACGCATCTATTTATATCTACGCCTCTCTTACCGGCGCCTTTCGAGAACCCGTTACTACATGTTGCGGTGCGGCGCTGACCGCTCTTGTGAACGCCGGTATGTTGACGCTTTTGCGGTATCTCAACTGGCCGGGCCACATTTTAAGGTGCAGGTTGGGGTGACACAGCCGGCTCCGCCAATTCAAGGCTTGTATATCCTGAGCTTTTCCGGGGAAACAGGTACACTTCGCTATTCGGCGGGGCTTAAAGACTGAGCCCCTCTGACACTTCTTCGCGACCTCCGGCTATCATCCCGGGGCCCTTCGCGCAAAATATGCAAGATATAAAGTGGGCGGGGGCTGGTTGACTTACCATTACTACACATTTTGACAAGGAGTTAACTCTCGCTCTCTCATTGTTGAGCATGACTTCTCAAGATGACAAGACCGCGAGCGTCGCCAATCTCGCTTGCCTAGAAAACGTGGCCGGGCTTTCCTCATCTCCCGAAGAGGATCCAGAGTACCTGGAATATTTACACTTGAAGGAGGTTGTCTTCAGTGATGACAAACGCAGAAAGGCTCTTCTACGCAAGCTCGACTTTCGCGTTCTATTCCCTCTTACAGTACGCCCTCTGTTTCCGCTCGCTAGCATAACCCCCGTCGAGGCTGATGCACTTGCGGTCTAGATCCTTTACCTTATGGGGTACGTAGACTATGTGCCCTGCTATCATCAAGTGAAGCTGATTTCCAGTTGTCTCCAAAAAGCTTTGTTGATCGCAGCAACAGTAAGTGTTGCTTCGCATTTGTTAACTCCTTACATTAACCACCTAAAGTACAGTCGGGAATGCGAGGCTCTTTGGCTTGGAGCAAGATCTCCGAATGTCTGCAAGTCAATACAACATCATATTGACTATCTTCTTCATACCATACGCAATATTCCAGCCGTAAGTGCTGCAGACGTTTGAATCTCTTGTCGAATTCTTATTCGTTCTTTTGTTCGCATCTCCCAATACTCTGCAGGCCGTCTCAAATACTCAACAAATACTTTGGACCTCGGATTTTCGTTAGCACTATCATCACTGTTTTCGGACTGATTACCATGTGCCACGCATTTTGCCACAATTTCGCTGGTCTCTTCATTTGTCGCATGTTCCTGGGAGCGTTTGAGGCTGGTCTCTTTCCGTAAGCAACTGTCTTCCCCTTGGCCTTTTCCAATATGTCGTTCATAAGTAAACGGGCTCCTGACAAGCCTGCTTACAGGGGAATGATTTATGTCTTTTCGGTCTGGTATTCTACGTGGGAGCTGCAGAAACGCGTTGCAATCTTATACGCGGGCGCAGCAGGCTCTGGTGCGTTCGCCGGGCTCCTAGCTTACGCTATCGCGAACTTGGACTATGTCAGAGGCTGGCGAGCATGGCGGTAAGTAAGCGTCCCTCCCTAGCCATGTCTAGGTTTCTCTCCACCCATCCCCCGTACTTTACCCGCCTTCCTTGCTTCCCCCTAGCAAGACTCGTATCACAACTCTTTCCCTAACTGTACCTGCCTCTACGCGTTCTGACATTGATTCCTCAGTTGGATCTTTTTGATCGAAGGAGCGGCGACCCTAGCTGGCGGTCTAGCCGGTTTCTACTTTATCACGACTAGTCCCCGCCATGCTAGTTGGTTGCGTGATGACGAGAAGAGGTATTTGATTCTTCGTCAGAAGTACCCCCATGGTCCTGTTCGCATCGAAGAGAAGTTTGAATGGAAGTACGTCTGGCAGGCTTGCACAGACTGGAAGGTCTGGACCATCGCCAGCACTGTCGGTAGGTTGCTTCGCAGACTGATTATAGAAGTGGGCTTATAGAAGTGGGCTGATTACGTGACCTACTCAAGCCTTGCAATCTATTGGTACCTACGGAATCACCTACACATTACCCACTATCGTGTCCAATCTTGGATATTCAGCTGGTTCGTATTCAGATTATACCGCCCGTTGAGCAATTCTAATTCGCGATTTGTTTGGAAAGCACGCGCCCAGGGCCTGTCAGCAACCCCATACATCTTTGCAGCGATTGTCTGCATCTCCGTTTCAGTAATTGCGGACCGGACCAAGCAGAGAGCGTACTCTCTCTTCTTCGCCATGAGCCTGGGCACGCTGGGCTTAGTTTTGTGCATGGCCACGGCAGGACACAAGAACCTTACAGCAGTAACGTTTATTGGTCTGTTCTTGGGAGTTGCGGGCATCTATTCTGGCACCGCCCCCGAAGCTGCTTGGAACGCCAACAACTATCCTACGCAGATGAAGCGAGCATTTGCTATCGGAATCGTCAATGGAACAGGTAACATTGGAGGCATCGTTGGGAGTAACATATTTCTCTCTTCACAAAAGCCAACCTATCGACTTGGGTTCGGGATGTGTGTGGCAGCCCTCGCGCTTGCCGCAATAATTTCACTTGTGCTCCGATATCTTCTTGTTCGAGAGAACCGTAGAAGAGACCAAGTACCTGTCGAGGAGACAAGAGCCAAATTCACCGAGGCAGAATTAGTAGAGATGGGAGATAAGTCACCTCTGTGGCGATACGTTTATTAGAGCAGGATGGTCAAATGACAGCCTTTCCAAATAAGAATAGCGAAGAATATTTCCGTTCGTCAATGCCCTGTTGAACACTATGAGGCAAGGTTACCCACTTTTGTAACAAAACCGGACGTGCGCGGGTAACGGAGTCTAGTACGTAAGGAGCTAAGCGAATCCATCTGATTTGAGTTTTGGGATTAGTCAGCAGTGCACTCTCTGCAGATACATCACGTTGTATGTGCATGTACATATCTGAGCCGCCTTCATATATAGTCGCCAAACAGGAGGATCTTTACTCAGCCAAATACAACGCGATAAGTCAAGTACATTTGGAGTATAGCATTCGTGCTGAGCAGCTGCTAACTGTATGTCTGGTCCGAACTGCCACAGGCTCATGGCAAGAGATACCTAGTGTCCTTATAATGATATTATCTGGCTTCCTTGCCTTTGATTGAATTGTCTCTTGGATCATTGATCGCAGCATAGCTTCATCTACGCATCTTTACTTTCCTCTTTGACAGTGGTTGTCTTCCCATGCTTTCCTCGTCTTTTTGCACCGTGACCAAATCCAAGGCTTGACTTCACAAAGAGAACCTCACTGTTGTCTGAATCCTGAGCGAGAGCACGTGCATGACGTGTTGTGGTGTGCTTGAACAGATCTGACAAATCTGGAAGAGATGATTCAACAGAATCCTCTCTACTTAGCGGAGGGAAGACGGCTGGAAGCCTGCTTGTCGCTGGTTCGGCAGCTTTCGTTTGAACATCAGCAGGGGCCGGAATCGATGGTTTGTCTCCGATTGACGTTCCGTTATGCTTGGCGGATGCCCCAGCTGCAGCCTTCGCAGATGCTTCCATACGAGAGGGAGGATAAAGTGTGGGTCGAGGCTGTGTGATATAAAGTGTGGGTCGAGGCTGTGTGATAGCAGCACTGGTGTTCGGGACAGTAGACCCCTGCTTGGAGCCTTTGTCGACGGCAGAAGTCAATGTTGCGAATTGACGGACAGGTCTGAAACTGCCAGAAGACGATGCTGCGGCTGCTTGGTGCGAAGGAGGGAGATCTACAGCCATAGTCGTTTCAATCGCTCGTGTTGGGAGTGTTGTTGTTCGTGCTCGTAGCACCACATCTTCTACTGCTCGTTTGACCGCTTCGGCGGCATCATTAGTCGGTAAGAGTTTGTCATTTGGATTTTTCGTCGCTACTCGCGAAGGCGTATTCGCGGCCTTCTGTTGCTGAGCGTCCGTAACATGGGTCGCTGATGCCGCCTCCGCAAGTACTGAAGGTTCATCTGCGGTATGTCTCGATGGAGTCTCTCTAATGACGCTTGCCGAGACGTTAGCGGCGACGGCCGCTTCCTTTCCCGCAGAGCGTTCTGTTGTGCCATTGGGCACCGTGACAGACTTTGCAGACTCCACTTGTACTGCGGGGCGAGTTGGCAGTTGTTTAGAAGCTGACACTGGTCGTCCAGTTTTTTTGGCATAAGGGCGTGAAGGGATTTCCACCTCCACGTTATCGTTCATGCGCTGCCTTTTGAACGGAGGAGGCCTTGACTTTGACTGAGCTTGGGCTTGGATAGCTTCACCAAGGTTGGAGTCTTCATCGGTCGAGTACTCGGAGTCAGGGTATGATATCTGCGTCACGATTCTTCGATTTTTCGTGGCCCTGTACACGCAGAGGCGTTTGAAATATAAAGAGGATCGGTATCAGCTCGAGCATCTTCGTCTTTCACACAGACAAGGCTTCTCTGCCCTTGCCGCAGATCGGAACCAAATCTACTCACAAGACGCCATCAACATCGGCCATCGCTTCGTTAGCTGTGGCAGGCATTCGAGCATTTGTAACCGTTTCTTGTTCAGTCTCCTTATTCTTCTCCTTCTCCTTCCTTTTCCTCTTGCCCTTGCCTTTGTCGTTGACTTCGGTAGGCACCGCAACATTTTCCATTACTCTCCATTCCAAATTCTGCAATTTCTTCTGTAGGCGCTTAGTATTGGATTGGTTGCTTTTGACTACTTCGATTTCATCCGAAACATTCTGAATCTTCTCATCCCTAGCTCTGTCTGCTCGCTGCTGTGTACCTCTCAAAGTCTCCCATTCCTCTCGAAATTCATCCAAATCTCGTCTCAGAATACCAATTAGCTCTCTGTTCGCTCGGGCAAGCTTTTCATTATCGGGAGCAGTCTCTCCAATCTTCTCGCCATCTCTACGGTCATTGAAGCGTTCCTCCATTTCCCCGAATCTAGCCTTCAAGCTCTCTAGCTTGTCGTCGGCGATCTTGATGGTTTCTTTCACACCTTCGATTTCAGCTGCAAATTTTTCTCTGACTTGGTCCAGGTCAGCGGCGTACTTTGCTGACAATCGAGTTTCGAGAGCTTGTTCTCTTTCTTCTGCATCTTTGGTGTGCTTCTCGAACATGTCAAGCATCTCCCCAAACGATGGGAGAGCGTCGCGCTTGATGTCGTCAGACCAGCGTGAGCTGTCCCTGCGAGGGAGAGTAGGAAGCAAGAGTATCAGGGTTGCACAGCAGCTATGGTAGGTTGTATACAGGTAAAAGAGCACTCACTTGAACGTGCAAAGCTTGTTCTTGACGTCCTCGCTGTCGAGAGATGTGCGAAGAAATCAGTCACGTGGTTTCCGAGGATGCAGGCAGGCTCCTCACTCACACTCTCTGCGTTACCCATTGAAAGTTTTTGAGCTTAGCAGGCTAGGCGATGATGAAGGATAGAGTGAGTTTGTATCAGCAGGAATTCTGCTGCTCACTACGTGATCAAGCGTGCCGGCCTCACGGTAAAGTTCCTCTGTTCGCCTCGGATTCTGTATGATCAGTCGCGAGTCAGTGAATAAGTTGAGGACTCCAGATTGCAAGAGACGAGAAGCGAGGCACTTGAGCGAGACTTACTTGCGCCAACCGACTGCGTCTAACGCATTTCTCAGCTTGTCCTCAGAGTTCAGGTGCCAGTATCTCTCGGCATCTGTGAAGTAGTTGATTGCTGCTTGATGGCACATGTAGCAAGCCGGTATAAAGTTGTCTTCGCACTCTTTCCTCGTCATGAGCTGGCTCTTGACGACTTTATCGTGGAATGACTCTGGTATGAGCCAGTGTCGGATGTGCATCGTGCCCGTGAGCTGGCTTCGCGTCGTCACTGGCTGTGGATCCACCGAGTCGAGTCTGACTCGACAGATGTAGCAGGTTTCTACCCCGACTGCGGTGGCAGATGCGCGCGAGGCAGAGGACATGGTTGCTCTGGAATATCATCCAAGATGGATGATGTGATACGTGCAGAGACAAGCCGCAGTTGGCAAACTCTGTCGCTTCATCCATCTGGTCTTTGTTCCATCGCTTTGGCCGCTAACGGAGGAGAGTAGAGGCCACTGCAGCAAGCGAGCGCAGGAGGAGACGTCGGAGCAGAGAGTCGCGTAGACTGATGGATTTGTGCGAGTATGCTGTGTATTGGCCTGCTGTCGTGTCCTGTCCTGCAGCGCAGGTGAGGTGAGGCTGAGAACGCGAGATGCGAACGCGTCTTGGTCATTGCATATCCTCGCATCTCGCCTTCCAAGGCTGCTAGGTGTATCCGAGTTGCAGCGTAAGTACACACACACACATTCTCAGTCAACCGGAAGTCAAGGCAGTGAGCACAGAAAATAGCTCAGATACAGGTTGTGTCTCTCCAGAGATCTTCCTTGCCGCGCCGATCACGTGAATCTCAGGCAGTCGTTTGTACATCACGCTTATATACCAGCGATACAGCACCGGCAGGGCGGTGTGCCCATCTGAACTTATGATATCGCGCCTGTTGTCCACAAAGCCAGTGGGTGCTGCTCTATAGCTATGCCTTTCCGAAGGCTTGTTATGCACAAAAGCTTAGGCGCGCCGCCCAGAGCACAAAAAGCTTGCCAATCTTCTTACATTGGTCGTCTCCACTCCGACTCTCTCGCCTATACTATACTTCTACTACGCGTTCCACCCAGCGGCAGGGATAGCTGCTCATCATTCATGGCAGACTGACTTCTGACGCCTGTCGCTGGGTGTCCTCTATCATGGCCTGTACTATACATACTCTGGAAGACTATGCGCAAAATTGCGATCTCTGGCAACCCTCAAGAGAGCTCATCTGCGAGAGCCTGCATATGTGCACCAGCCAGTCAGTATTAGTGTACTGACGTCCTATGTCACTGCGCACGAGCATACACTGATGCAGCTCTCCTGTAGCACCTGTACATAAAAGGTGCACATAGCAGGCCGCGCATGGTCGCCAAAGCAGGTCGCGTACACCAACCTGTGAGAACAAGCTTTCATTGGTGTCGCTCTGTATAAGCGAATAAGCGAACTCCCATATCACTGTACTGAACCTCCCTTGCCGGTCTCTCTGCAGCCCTTGCCCATATGATGGTGTACGCGCTGCTCCTGCTACGATGTTTGCATCAACACTTAGTGGTGTGGCCGCTCGAACAGGTGAGCCAGCGCCTTGGGTCTTGAAAGCCTGCGCCCGCCCCCCGATACCCAGCGACATGCTTTAACCCAGACGGCCTACCCGCAGATGCGTTTCGACGGGGCCGAATGCACGATATGACCAAAGAGGTCATGAATCTCTTCATAAGAATGCAGACGGTGCACACGGTAGCATCACGCACGTTGCCGAACTGTCCGCTCGCAGTAGACAAGGAGGAATATGTCATGCAGGCAAACCTCCTCACCTTTGAAGCTCAAAAGCTGATCAAAGCTATACGAGTAGTGCAGAAGCTGGAGGCACTCGGACCTGCTCCAAGCCCTGAACATCTTAGCGCATGAGGAGCCCATCCCAGACATAAACAGTGTAGTGAACAATCTGGCGCATAGGTTTGCGACGCATCCGTCCAGGACGGATGTGTCGCAAATCCCAAAGCCACCCCTGGGATTGCCTGGCTTGGCTGCCGTCTGCAGGTATGCGATTCTCTCTTATAAGCATGCATTAGCCATATGACAGCTGACCTTACCACCATGACAATTCGACAATTCGGCCTCAATCTGAATTTCAGAACTAGGTGGTAGCGATCGTAACGCTTTCCTTTTCTCGACGGCAAGCTGGTCCAACTCCCTGGAGGTCGAAATAGCGCGCGTGCGTGGGCAAAAGGACCGCAGGCTTTGCGCAGTCTGCCGACACAAGGCAGAGGCAGTCTCGTGTTGTAGTATGCTACATAGATAAAATATAAGAAATACCGAAACCTGCGTTCGCGCCCTTGCCACGCCCAAAGCAACTTTGCTTCTGAGACGGAGGAGATGTCATGAGAACGATTGTTCTTCCTGAAGAACTCATGCTCTACTGCCACCGAAATCATCGAAGAACTCCCACTTGAAACAATCTCTACACTCCGAATTGATCTGCGGCTTGGGAACATGAGACTTGGGAGGTTTCGAGTCGTGAGGTGGATGCTCCGGACCATCTGGGTCTTTGTCGTTATCCCCGTCAGGTTCCTCCCCTGGACCTCCGGTGTCTTCGTCATCATCACCATGACGACCTCGTTTGCCTTTTCCAAACTTCGGCCAAGGCCAGCTCCAGGAGAACCATCTTTCATTATATTCACTTGGCTCCAATCGCGAAATCTCAATTTGTATATGATCAGCATTGATATCGTTGACATCGGCCACGTTCACTATTGCTCCGTCTTGCTTATCCCAATCCGGTATGAGTAGTCGTTCAATCAGAGTTCCGATCCGATGAGTACGGATATCGACGCTCCATCCAAGCTTGCCAACTGCATCGTAGATTATAGTCTGGCCTGTATGGCATTTCGACTCCAATGCAAAGCCTACCAAGCCGCAGGTCGAAAAGGCACCCGTGCACTGCGTATAGCATGCATGTCAGTGTGTATTGCATACTCGAACAATCACTCCTACTTACAACACCTTGAGGTATCGGATCGGAGTTGGTGTAGACTTGTGTGATCCCAAAGTCTGGTCGCTTGTCGTCCCAATTAGAGCCAGGTGGCAGTGGAAGATGCAGTCGCCGAGCCGCCAGTTGATCTCCAGGTGCTTCAAAAGTGACACAAGGCACTCCAAATGTCGTAGCAAGTAGCGCAGCGAGCGATCCACCGAGCGAGTGTCCAGTAAGCCAGATCTTTGATGTCGGGTAGAGGTAGGTGATATTGTTGAATAAGTCGGTAGCGAGTGGAAAGTAAACTGACTTCTCTATAAGTGCATCTTCCAGACAAGTCAAATTACATTTGTTGACGTAGACTTGATCTTCAAAACTACTTGTTGCAGAGGGAACAGAAGCTGTAGTATCGTTCGACGGAGGATCTTCACCTCTTCCAGCATAACAATCACATACTGGAGTCCATGTCCAGTCGACTCTCGCACAACAACATGAGAAGAGAAGGTTGTCGTTCACTTTATCATTCCTACCCGTCTCACCACCACCTATAAAAGATGATGTACCCTTCAAAGCGATGATGATGCTCTCATTGTTGGGACCTGACGAAAACACGTGCCCTCTGATTCCATCTTCAGCCCAGCCAAACGATGTTGAGAGGTTGTACTTCTGTCCATCTGAGAGCGTATCGTTCGAAATATCGTACCAGCCAGTATTTGGTGTAGAATAGGCGTTGCTTGACATCTTGGCAAGAGTGGCGAGAGTCTGCACGTCTGACACATCTGGCGCATCGACTTCAACTTCCGTCCAGGTCAACTGCTGTGCAAGCTGCTGTATTCTTGTATCTTTCCTGTAGAACTTCCGCCGCCGTGCTGCTTCGTACACCTCGGAACCAGCAGGATGTGAGGGCCGCCAGATCCTCTGTTTAATTGACTTGACTTGCATATCGTCCCTGGCATAGCTACTGGCGACATCTTCTGACGAAGAGTCACGAAAATTGCCTGTGATGTCTGCCTGTAAAAGCATGCTATTGTAGCTTCCAGGTTCGAAAGAATGGTGTGCCTTCAGACCTGGGTATCGATTGCCGCCGAGGTGGATGGCATGTGAAATTGAGAATGATTGACTGGAAGTGGATGTCGAGCGTGATGTGGAGGCATCATTGCGATCTAACGGTGTTTGAAACGACAACTGGGCCGCTGCGTTGTATTGTTGATGGACCTCTACTGCAGCTGCATTGGCGATGGCGAGTGGTGATGACGCGGGCGACAGTAGAACAGCACCGGCTACGAGGCCCAGGATGATGGGAGTGTAGGAGACATCGAGGAGTCTCCTGGCACGACGTGACAACGTCTGTTCGCTGTGTGCGTGCTGCCGGAGGATCATTTGAGTGCTGGATGAATGCTCAGTTGGCTTTCGTATAAGCGACACGTCGTGAGTGGCGAGAAGTACAGGCTCGAGGCGATCCCAAGTCTGGGCTTCACAGGCCTAGGTGTAGGAGCTACTCCAGAAACACAGGTACTAGGACTAGACTGCGCAGATTCATCACTTACTCACTGAAGGAGACGCTGGTCAAACCAAGATGACAGCTTTCCTATCGCTGCCAGTCGCGACAAGCCAGCTGGACAGCTGGACAGACCGCCCTGCGTCAGGAATGGTACGCAGGACGTCAGGAGGTAGGTTAAGACGTACACATCTACCCTGCTAAACCGTAGGACTTTCCGTGCTCATCCGTTCATCAATCTTACCGTATATACTTGTTATGCTCTGCTCGATTGACTCTTTCGCGCAATCGTCTACAGTGCTTGCCTTCGCCGCAACTCAGCTGCTCTCGCCATCCACGCACATCCGTCCATCAGTGTCTCAGCTTCACTGCACAGGAATAGCTCCTCGACTCCTTCAAGTATTCACATCTCTCGTTGGACGGATCGTCCGCATCTTTCACCATGATAAAGGTGTGTAGCCTGAGGGATCGACTGTGTCAGCTATCGTACAGGCATGCTTCCAGGCTTCCGGATGGCTATGGGAACAGTTACGCCGGATGCATGTCCCTTACAGTGACCCATGTTGACTGCGCATGTCCTGCAGATATGGTCTATGAAGAAGAATGAAGATGCAGCAGCGAAGAAGCGGCCAAAGACGTCTGCTGCCGAACTGCGGGTGCAGAAGGGTAGGCACGAGGACTTTGTTAGTCTTCTGCACATTCTTCGATGCTGATTCTATTGTCTCCATCTCTCTTTCCCAGACCTGACTGAACTGGAGCTACCTTCCACAATGACGATTACACATCCGGACCCATCCAAAAAGCTCGAGTTTGAGCTCGTGATTAAGCCAGACGAAGGTCAGTAGACAGTGAAAACTGATTAAGTGGTGTAACACCATATAATGGAGTAGCTAACGAGTTCATCCATGTTCCGTTCCATCGTCCAATCTCGCCACTATTCACATAACAGGCATATACAAGGGCGGCTCTTTCAAATTCACCTTCAACATTTCCCAAGATTACCCACACAAGCCTCCTAAGGTGAAATGTGTGCCAAAGGTCAGCTCCACACAAAACGCATCTCCATTTACACTCTCTGTAGCCTATTGTTGCTGACTTTCTCACCCGTAGATCTATCATCCCAATATCGATCTAGAAGGAAACATCTGTTTGAACATTCTTCGCGAAGATTGGAAGCCGGTACTAAACCTCAACGCGATCATGGTTGGACTGCAGTTTCTTTTCCTTGAGCCTAATGCTGATGATCCACTAAATAAGGGTAAGTAATGTCTGACCCTAATCTTTGTTATATAGAAAACCGACTCACTCATATCTTTCTGGCTTTCACAGAGGCTGCCGAAGAGTTACGTAAAGACCGTACGAAGTTCGCAAGAGACGTAAAACGCAGTCTGCAAGGGGGTGCGGTAGCTGGCGTGTCTTATGATAACGTTTTGTCGTAGCCTCTTCGAGAAAAGACTGAAGGCTTTCGTCTGACATCTATCTGCTAGCACTGCAAGCTAGAGGGCAAGAACAGCTTAGACTTGCCAAACGTGCTGCAAGTTCCAAGTCTGTGCACGCTGCATAATGTAATCTAGAAATGCTTTGCCATGGACTGTTGGTGTATCATACTGTACTCGTAAGGAAATAGCAAAGCGTGACAAAGGCGTATGTGATGGTATGGACAGCCTGCACTCAGTAATATAGTCTACAAGCATAATGTATTTAATGTACACTTTTCTTTACAGAACCTACAGCTTGGATAAAATCTGACCTTCGCACTTTCTGACTAAATCTAACTCTTTTACTCACTCGTAAACTGACGTCTCCAACTTCTCTTTGTTCAATCGTTACTATCCTGACGCTAGTACTGAATTAACTTCCGTTTTCTATGAACACTCCCTTCTCAAAACTTATGAACCTCTATAAGTAGTATAAGAAAAAGGACTAAGTAATAAAGCAATATGATGATGTTCATCGGGTTCTTTGACTTCAAAAACCACTTCAACAAAAGGATAAAAAGAATCAATACCTTTAGAATTAAAATATTCTCTTGTATAAAATGTCATTTTATAAATTGCATTTTTATCTATCTTTAATGTACTTGGTAATAAAGAGTTATTTCGACCGTCTGCGTCGGTTTCTCTGGAGTCAGGCAACGTGGAGAAAGACATATCGTCAGCTCCTCGTCTGAAGGAACTGTATGAGGCACTCCAAAAACTATTGTCACGCACCCGGTCGCTACATGCATAAAGCCTGTCTGGCCTAGCTGATCCATCCTAATCTTGATAGATGAGCCAGGTCGTCCTGCGCTCGAGTCGAGGACTGGAGACACGCATGGAGGACGACAGAGAGGTCAGCAGTGATGCCCGCGCTGCAGTACATGCTGGTATTCCTGTATGAGACAACTCACCGTGGCATGTGATTGGAGATTTGCCCATCTTGTTCGGACTACTGCTATCGATCAGGTTCGGTGGGTTGATAAGGGCGACCAGGATGTGGACAGGGAGATAGCGATTAGAGGGGTATGCGCGATGATGAGGTAGCCAGCGAGTGTCGATATCGAGGTGGATCCAAAGAGACAAAAAAGGTCAACAGTCAGTCAGGTGTTGAGCTGGACCAAGCATGCATAGCGAGTCCACTGTCTGTCCAGGCCAAAAGTGAAACCCGATCGGCTCCTCGGCAGGTTAAGAGTATCACAAAACTCACGAAACACCAAGGAAGGAAGACAAGTTCCAATTGCTTCCAACACCAGCAGCAGTATTAGCATTAGCTGAAGTGGTATCTTCTTTCTTCCTCTTCTTCTTGCTTGCACCTGATGAACTCTCAGGTTTGTAGTTTCCTGATTGCTTATCTAAGGAAGAAGTACCAGCTGTTCCAGCTAAGCTACTACCACTTGTTCCTCCCGTTAGTGAGGAAGTTACATCTTGCCCACCACTTCCATTACCACCACCATTCCCAGGCGCTAATGTCGAGTATGAGAAGTAGGTAGGGTCTGCAGGACCGCCTGCACCTGGATGAGTATTGCTCAATCGATTGAACATGTCTCCAAAAGTGCCATTGAGATGACTATCGACGGTATTACTGGGAGGAGGGGGAGGAGCACCACCAGTGACCATAATAGAATCGTTTCCGATACCTTCAGTATTTGAACTCGAACGCTTAGTATGCTTCTTCTGCTCTTGGGCTGCATCCTTCTGCTGTTGTATAGCTTGTACTCGTTGTTTTTCGGCATCAGGCAGATTCTCGCAGTTCAAGACTATATGCTGTCTCATTCGAAAAGCTTTAGGCTGCTCACAGGTCCATCCACATGCTTTACATTCTGCTGAGTGACGCATATATTTCGGATTCTCGGCTGTCGGCATTGGAGTGTGATGTTCTGTGGGCGGGAACATAGCACGTGCGTCAATACGATGGGAGCCTACTTCAAAGAAGGAAAGTTATGAAAGTGTAAAGGCATGCCCACCTTCAAAATATGCCCATATAAAGTCCTTTGGTCTTCCTCCGCCCTTCCTATTCAATCTGTGCGTGGGCCCGGAGCCTCTAACCCTCTTCCTTCCAAGATTGTTATTGACCTGCCCATTGCTCTTGTTCTGGCGCCCATTTGGGTTTGAGGGGTCATCATCATCCTCGTCATCCTCATCATCGTCCTCGTCATCATCGTCTTGCTGCTGCTGCTGCGGCTGTCCAGCCATAGAAGGATTACCGCCACCGAGAGCATTCACGAGATCCAAGCTATGCGTAGGCTGAGGCTGCTGTTGAGGAGGTTGTGGAGGGGCAGCATGCTGATAGTAAGGCGAAGCATTTCCACGGGGAGCCTGATGGTGCTGAGTGGTGTGATGGGAGCTCGCCCAGTCGAATATGCTAGCAGGCTCAAAGTTGAAGCCAGACGGAGTGGCAGATGGAGCAGTCCCACCCTGCTGCTGGCTGCTGTCACCGTGTCTTCCAGCTTGCCCGGGGGGTCCGGCAGAGTTCTGCAGGCCTTGAGTCTGTCCAGCACTCATGCCTGGATCAGATTAGGTGGAAGAAGTCACGCTGTTGTTATGCTTCTTTGCCGTGATAGTGGCCGGCTTCATGCGGCAGTGGGCTGAGCTCTCTCACTCTCCGCCCGTGCTGCACGATGAAGGGATGCATGCTCTCCTCATCAGCAGCGAGCAGACAGGATCCTCACAAGCCAGACTCACCTGAGAAGATCCACTCGTCCGTCGCCGCTGAGCCCTGGTAGATGGATGATTGAATGCCGCAGATCACGCACGCTCCTCGAGTCCGATACGATTATTCAATTGTATCGTAACTTAGTTCTATCCGTTTGGTCTGCCTTCTTCTTGTTGCCAAAGTTGCGCTGCGATGGCTTTCTGCCTGGCCTTTTGTGCGTGCAGAGATGCCTGATTGCTTTCCCACAAGGCGGAGAGCGGGATATCGACGGGACTCGGTAGGACAGTGCAGCAGCAGAGATGAGTCTGTGCAGTGCAGCAGTGTAAGTACTGCGTATGTGAGTATATGATACTCGCAGTAAGTTATTCCACCATCCACCGCTGAGGGAAGCGCGAGCGGGAATCGGGCATGCGATGGGAATAAAACTCGATCGCCTCTGCCGGAAAAACCCACCAGGAAATTCGAGTGGAAAAGAGCAGGGCAAAAAGGCGAGAATTGAATGGCAATTTGGCGGATTGTTCTTGCTTGTAGTATGGATTAATATCATATCGACAACATACTAACGAATACAAGGACCATCAATAAAGTATGCCCAACCTTCATCACGCCTTCTTCTGCACCCCCTTGCGATATGTAATGAAAGCCGGCAAATTCATCAGAGCAGCTTCTGCAGCCTCCCTAGTATCGGTATACTTCCTCTTATCGACTGATTTGGTCTATGGATGAGAGTGGACATGAAGAAACAGTAAGAAAAAATATGGATTGGCCAAAGATTGAGTTGATAGGAAAGACTCACCAATCGCTTAAACGTAGGCAAAATAGCATTCAACGCACTCAAGAATCCAAGTTTACCAAACACTGAGTCATAGGATCTTGTTTCTTCCCCATATACGTCAAATATCGTATCCAATACTTGAGAGCATAGATCAATTTCCCCTATGCTATCTCTGTTGAGTTGAGAAAGCTGTTTTTCGTCGAGTTGCGCTAGGAGAGCTTGCCCAATTGTCTGTAGAATGGCGCAAGTTGTAGATTGACGGAATAGTCAGCATCTCTCTCGCCTTACGTATCTGAGTATAGAGGAACGGGACTCGAAAAGAATATCTCTGCTGCAACTCACCTCATTCTCCTCGACTGATACTGACTGGCGAGCAGCAAGTTGTCCGAGAGCACCCACACATCTAATCGCAATATCAAAGCTCTTAGGTGGTTGCAAGCTTGTCTCGAAGGTACTAAGGAGAAGTCGATGTTCGTCGTGCCCGACAGTCTGTAAGAGGGGAAGACAAAGGAAAAGGCGGAGAGTCAGTTTCGCTTTAACAAGTACGGATTGCGGTCCGTTGGGAAAGCTGATGGAAATCGATGTTCAATTGACTCACTAGATGATTATCGCATAATCTTGTCAATGCCCATATACACCCAACACTAGCTTCAACTACCAACTGGAGACTTTCAAATCTACTATCGTTACCCTTCAATTGTCCTTGAATGACATTTCTGTACCGAGCTTGATAGTCGACAAGAGTATGGAAGAGACCTTCAAATACAGTCTGGAAAGTAGGCATGTTGTCAATGAGGTAATTGCTATTCGATTGGCCATTTCCAACCGGATGTGATGCATCATCGTCATCATCAGCTTCCATATCTCCTTCCTCAGCATCGGCATTATCGACAGTCGCGGTGTGATCATTGAGCATCTCCTCCATGTCTTCCGGTAGTTCAGCATCGCTAGCTTCGTCTATATCTTCCTCTTCAGCTTCGTCTGCTTCCTTCTCGGCTTTCACTTCACCATCTTCTGAAATACCAGATCTAGCTAGAGTGATGAGTAGATTATTGAGGCATTCTAGAGCTCGAACATGTACGAAAGAGAAGACTTCACTCAGGGCGGGTACATAAGTCCCTTGCTCTTTTTCATTTTCGTTACCAGTCGAGCCATCCTCAGCAGTTTGGGTAGGCATGTCAATTTGCGTTGAAATGAGGGTAGTCTCCCCTTGTGATGCGGTTTTATTCGAAGCTTTAGATGAAGATGAAGAAGATGACGATGATGAAGGTGATGTGAAACTTATACTTGATGCTTTACCGAGAGAAAGAAGAATAGCAGGTAATTCCGAAAGTAATGATCGTATATCTTTCGAAATGAGTAAAGGTTTTTGTTCAAGTTGTTTCTCTCCATTCTGGTGGATTCCCGTACTTTCTCCATTAGTTTGATGATTATTGCGATGTAATTGAGCATCTTCAGTTTCCATCTCACTATCTCTATCTGTTTGTTGTATTCCGTTCCATTCTTCAAATTCTTCTTCTCCTAAAAGAGCAGGATCCAATAATCCATCTATACCAGCTACTAATTCACCTAAAACCTCTAAAGCCAATCTAATTCTAGTCCATTTATTCTCGATTCGATCTAATGTACGTCTTGAAGGTGAGATTTGTAATGATTCGATAGAAACGCTTTTCGTGGAAGTAGATGAGGAAGTAGTAGATCCAGAAGGAGAAGAAGAAGGTAGAGAATTAAACGCTTGAATAGCAGATTGAGCATCTTTTTCAATATCAAGTGAAGATATCAAACTAATTAAAACACGTAAAGTCAATCTATTAAAATCTTGTTCTTGTTCCTCTTCATTATTCTTAGCGATAGATTTCCCAAATGATCTTTGTGAAGTTAAATTTTGATATATACCAATAAACATGACTAATAAACTTTGATATTGTTCATTTATTGATGTTGTTGATGTTTCCTCGTTACTTGATGATATAGATGAAGATGGAGATTCGAAAGAAGTTGATAGATTTCGTAATGATTCGAGAAGCATGGATCGTGTATTGCTGTATGCTGCTGATTTCGAAACATCTCGAGAAAGTGGAAACTGAGGTGCGCTTGGGACATTCACATCTGTAAGGACATACACCGCTTGTGCTGGTTTCGCCAAGAACGATCAGAAGAGAACAACAAGTGATGTCAGCTATCGTTCAGTTAATACGAAATAGCCTCATCTATGAGTGATCCATCTAGGGAACAGAGCAAAATGTTGACACACCAGCTGCCAGAGCTACATTAGCTGGAATCTTGCTGGTAGCTGAACCATCGATAGGCACTGCCTCTTTCAGAATTTGATATAGCAGATCCGAAAGCGGTTGTATCGTCACTATCGCTTTGAAAGCTTTATCTGAAGTTTCTCTGTAGTGTATTCGAGGAATAGATATAAAGGGGAACAAGGCGAACGAAATCAGCTTGTTCATTCTAAGGAAATCTTCGCAAGTGATAAGAAGAAGAGTAACTCACGCTAAACACCAAAATAGAGTACTTAGATGTTCAATCCAATTCCATAATACTTTTCTAATTCTGATTTCATCCTCGTTCTTCGGTTTAATATCACTTAGATAATTACTCAATGCGTGTGAGACTATTGTTATTTGAGGTTGTATCTTTGTGACTATTTGCTTGTTGAACATCTGTTTTTAAGCCGTGGTTAAGTTCCGATATACGCATAATAGAAGTAGGATGTTGTTGATGTGGAAGTAGGGATGTAGTTGATCATTGTGAAAGTTTCAAACAGAGGGATAGACAGTAACCGACCCTCAATTAGTAACAGCAGTAGCAGTGAGATAACTTAGAGAATCAAACGCACCTCCGCACACACTTCTGCACCACCCTCAATAGCCAAATTCCTCAGCGCACCGCAGGCTTCCGCTTTCACTTCATTCAATTCATCATTCTTCCCCAGTAGATTAATAAGTAAACCAACAATATTTTGCGATTGTAATGCTCTTCTTGTATTTGTATCTGCGTTACTTAGTATATGCGAAGTAGCTGCTGTTGCCCATAATCTATCATCCGGAGAATCTGAAGAGAGCTGTATGAAAGACGCTACGTTTAGTTTTTCTGGTCAATATAGAAAGGGAAAGGCGGAAAGAACGAACCTTGTCTAATACTGGACCTAGATGCTTCTCTCTTTCCTGTCCAGCAGTACTGCTCTTCTTCCCAGATTGTCCTTTATTTTGCTTAGTAGATACCGACGACGAACTTTCAGCAGCAGTAGTAGAGATCTTCGAACCAGTCGATGATGTTGGCAGATTCGTAGGATCAGCTTCTACTCTTGCTGTACGAATACGTTTCCGTCGTGGAGCTGATTTGGGCATTGTGGCTTGACTTTACTATCTGGTGTAAGTATTGGAGGATGTATACCTTGATGATAGTTTTTTTTATCGAATGGTAGGATGATCGAGAAAGAGCAACCGAAAAAGCGTGACTTGGGAGTAGCAGCGGGATAGTAGCATGCTAGTGTCTGTTATACAGATCAAGCAAGCAAGCAAGCAAATCTGCAATCCTGACACATTCAACCCTGCTTTCATAGCAAACTCGGTGAATCACTGCCTCGCAGGGGTTGGCTCTGAAATGTAGCAGACCAGACTCTCTGCTAGGCATTGCACGTTGCACGAACGTATCAAGCGGTAGGAGGCTGCAATTCCGTTCGCAACAGAAATGAATTCCGAAGGGTAAAAGTAGCAGTTATGGTGAGCTATCGCATCAATGTACTCCTGCTTCATGCAGCTCCCACATCCGACGTGTCAAATGGATAGTGGCGATTTGGCGTATACGATGAAGGCGATTTAAACGTCAATATCGCAAGCATGTAGCCTGTAGCTGACAAGCTAGGAACATTCTTACGCCACTCGTACAGCAGTGCCGGTACTATGAGATGTACTTGAGCTCCCCTCCGCCACAATCAGATATGGGTGGAGGACCAGTGGCGGATATCTTAGCCAAGAACGAACGTGCAGGCGGGAAGAGTGTTCAACGAGTATAGGCTGGAAGTCGAAAGCAATAAACTGCACTATGCAGACAAGACTTTCAGGGTATGGGATCCACTCTTGCTGCCTCTATGCTGTTCTCGCTTCTCCCGTGCTCATCTCCGAGTTTCATAGGCACCTTTCTTGTATGTATTCCATGCTTTTGTCGCCACCATCTTGTACACGGATCTAGACGCTGCCCGGCTAATGTGTAAAATTGCTGCAAGTGGAGTGATCGAGGGCACTCTATTGGCTGTCCGGCCAAGCGGGGGCATTCGACTACATTACCGTAGCGCGTCCAGAGTCGCGATTGTCGGAAGGGCCACTTTGGAAAAAAGTGAAAAGCTGCCTGTGTCTGTCTCGTCTCATCTCTCACTCTCCAACCCACTCTTCATTCCAAGTAGCCAGCAGCCAGCAGTGTCACTCACTCTACAGTAGTGCATACTCGCTCTGCTCTCCCTCTCCCCATCTTATTCACTCTTCTCCCCCCTCCAACAATGGCCACCTCGCTCGCCCCATCCTCAACGCAGGCCACCGCTGGACTCCGACAGCGCGCATCTGTCCAGGCAAAGAGTACAATCCACACCGAGCAGCAGCAGGATGCAAGCGACTCGTCCTCCGATGAGTCTGGCGACGGCATGTCCACCTTCACCCCTCCCGCATTCACCATCAAGGACCTGCTGGGTGAGTGCTCTATGTAGTGGCGGCTCTGTCTCTCTTTTCTTCCGGTACCGGCCTCCGGTTTTTTCATGCTTGGGCGAGAGGGAGAACTCTAGCATGGAAGGAACAGGGGATGCCAGTATTGTGCTGTTGAAGAGAGTGCACTGCAATGCCTGTATCATTTGACTAACATTCGTCCATTTCTAATCCTGCTAGGCGCCATCCCAAAACACTGCTTTGAGAGATCAGCCCTCCGCTCCTTCTCCTACCTCTTCGCAGACTTCGCAATGCTGGCTGTCATAGTATACGCAGCTACCTGGATTGATCCTTCTTTCAACGCCAAGAATGGTGCTGTCCTAGATGGTCTAGCTGGTTCCGTTGCGAGGGTCGTTGCCTGGGCCTTGTATGCTTTCTGCGCGGGTTCAGTTGGAACGGGTGTTTGGGTTGTTGCGCATGAGTGTGAATATTCCCAGCTGCGTTGTCCCTGCGTCAGCAGCCATCTTGACCGCTGCGTTAGGCAGCTGCGTGAATAGTTGGCCAGATTCCACATATACTGACTGGTACCTTCGTGCACGCAGGCGGACACCAAGCTTTCTCTACCTCCAAGCTCCTCAACAACACCGTCGGTCTCATCTGCCATTCTGCTCTCCTTGTTCCCTACCACAGCTGGAGAATCAGCGTGAGTATATCCTCTCCGATGCCTCCCTCACCTTAATGCAGTCTACAAGTGGCACGTAGGAATGAGATTTGCTGACATACTTGTATGGATCCTTCAGCACGCTCGTCACCATGCCGCTACCGGCAGCATGGAGCGAGACGAGGTCTTTGTCCCCAAGACACGATCACAAGTCGGTATTCCACCCGCCCATGTCCAGCAGCAACAACAAGCCGCAGCCAAGCAAGGTAGTTCGACTTTTGAAACACTCGATGAGGTCCTGGAAGATGCACCATTCTGGAACTTGTTCTGGGTTACAATGCAACAATTGCTAGGATGGCCTATGTACCTTATCCGAAATGCATCTGGACAGAAATATGGAAGATGGACAAATCATTTCGATCCTGATTCTCCTATCTTTGACAAGAGACATTTCATGCAGATTATACTTTCGGATATTGGTATTCTTACTACTATGGCTGCCTTGGCTATTTGGGGGCACTATCGGGGATCCGGAGAGGTTATCAGATACTACCTCATGCCTTACCTCATCGTCAACCACCATCTTGTCCTCATCACTTTCCTTCAGCATACCGATCCTCAACTCCCACATTACAGAAAAGAAGAGTGGAATTTCCAACGAGGTGCTTTGTGTACTATCGACAGAAATCTTGGTGGCGCTATCGGAGCTTTCATCCTTCACGGAATTTGCGAAACCCACGTTTCACACCACGTATGCAGCAAGATCCCACATTATCATGCATGGGAAGCAACAGAAGCATTAAAATCAGTACTAGGGGAACACTACATGAAATCAGATGATAACATGTATTATTCACTAGTTACCAATTATAGAGAATGTAAATTCGTTGAAGATGAGGGATCATGTCTGTTTTATAGAAATAAGTTGGGTAAAGCTGTTAGAAAGGTAGTCTATGATGAAGATTCAGGTGTCGATGTTAATGGTGGAGCGTCGGCTGTCGCTTCGGGTTCTGAAGAGGAAGAATATTAGATTGGAGAAGAGTAGATGAGCTCGCGAGATACTGAAATTGTTTGGGCAAAAATTAGAGAAAAGAATGCACATTTTTCCTTTTACCCCCTGCTCCCTTCCCATCTCGGTCTCGGATTGAAAAGTTCAAGTATGGAAGTCAAGTGAAGGACGTAGTTGGTTAGATGCTTTGAGGAGATAAGCAAAACAAGATAGAAAGCTAGGTCATTGAATAGATACAATAGTCACTGCAAACCAAATAGATACATGCAATCTCTTTTTCTATATCTTCAGGCTTTCCCACTTTTCTCTTTTTACTCCCTTCTTACAGATATCTTCACCAATTAAAGAAAGTAATTTCTTAGTTCAAACCTCTACTCCCTACTCTGTGTTTTCATTACTTTGAGGTCATTTCATTACCTATGTCCTGCTTGTGTTTCAAGCCTTTTTCTTATTGCGTATGTTGCTGGGAAATATACGGGCAATATTCAAAAACACCCTCACGTATAATTTACTTTGAGGATCCCGCTCTGAAATACTTGCATGCATGCTGTCCTTCCATGCTTTGCTTTTCCGGTTAGGAGGTTCTATAGCCGTATTCTGTCTACGCCGCATCACGCTTACAATCAAACCGAACACACGAACACCGAACGATGTTGCGTGGAAAGCGACAGCTATCGAAACTTCCGTCAAATGTGTATTTTCGCGACACAACTGGGCCCTGATGGTGACTGTGTCTACTCGCACATATATATCTGCAATTTCCATTTGCAATTTTTCATATACGTGACACCTTGTTCAACGGTCGGCGGGCAGTTACACCTCTTTTTTTCTGTCTATCCCTCTCTCTCTTTCGCTCAGATACGCATTCGCTCTTTTTTCTCGTATATTCGGGTTTCAATCGCCCTTTCACAGTTTCGCATCCCTCTATCATACATGTGCTTAGCTGCTGTACTGAGAGAGTCTGATCTCTTCTACAACCGAGGCGACTGTCTTTCCTTGATCATGAGGCTTATGAAACACATACATTCTCCAACTGATGTACTATTCGTCATCGTCGTCAAAGTTCAAGGGAAGTTTGAACAAGCGAATAGCGTTCCTGTAGCTCATATCTGCGACGAATTGAAGTTCAACCTGTCGTTCAGCCAAGCCCCAATGGAAAAAATGTGTTAATAGCCATTTATCCTCACCTTTCCAAACCTCTTCGCCTAAACCAATCGATCTCCACCATTCAACGTGTTCTTCGATGCTCTCGAAGGGATAACTGGAAATTCAGGTCGCGAATATAATGTGAATTGAGCGTCAGGGTAGTCAGATACTGCTTTCATGCAAGAACAGTACACCACTTTTACTCACTCATCACTGTACAAGACAGTTTGAGTACTGGTCTCAGCAATAAGCTGATGTAGAGCACTGGTGGTAAAGTGACCGCTAGTCAAGCAAATGAAGTTTTTCTGCAGCGAAGTCCGGGAAAACTGATCAATACTGATTCATTGAAAGCTTGCTGATGATACGATTTTTCTCGGGAAGAACGTCCCAGTCCAGCTTACCTGGAAGTAGTGTCCTAGAGGCTTCTTGTGCGATCCAGAAGAGCCTTCTTGGCAGATTCGCAGTCTATGGTCCAGTCTGGGCAATGCAAACGAAAGACCTTCTCCCAGATGCCCTAAAACTACCTTGGCCTTGGGATATCGGTCGAAAACACCTGTGTCATCAAGAGGTCATGCTCAGTTCCGCGATATGCTCCCTCCTGTGTAATTCCTATGGGAGGATCACCTGAACACATGACTCGCAAACAATGCTCGACAGTTTCGCGAGTAAAGCCATATGTAGGTGCTGTAGGAAAGACAGGTGCGATCAGACTCCACTTTTTTCGACTGTAAGCTCAAGCAAAGACTGGAAATTAACCTTTCAAGGCAGGATAATCCTTGCCGATGAAGAACTGTTCTGGTGCAGGGGCGCGCGGGTGGATGAAGACGGGAACGTCCAGCTCGACCACTTTCTTCCAAAATGGCTCATACATTGGCATGTCTAGGTAGAGGTTATCGGCTGCGTTCGATGTTGGTGTGAAGCCATTTATAAGGCAGCCTTGAGAGTAATACAAGTCATTCAGAGGTAAGATCAAAATGACAGGCACTTTATTTGCTAACCTTTGAAACCATATTCCTTTACGCATCTCTCGAGTTCATCAGCGGCGGCCTGGCCATCCTGTGTCGGTACAGTAGCCAGTCCGAAGAAGCGGTTCGGGTATTGTTTGCAATACGTCTTATTCAAGAATTCGTTGGCTGCACGCGCGAAGCGCACAGACTTTTCTAGCTCGTCCACCCTGAAACCTTGACATCCTGGCTCCGCGAGACTGAGAACCTGGGCAGCCACGCCGCACTGCGCAATAGTCGCTGGTTAGAATTGGCCAATGAACGACAGGTGTCTTGGAAGTCCACTGTAGAGAAAGAAGAAAATCTTACCTTGTCCATCGTCTTGACTCGTAAATCAACATCAACTAGTCTGTTTCCAATGTCTTTGATAATTGACGATTTGAACTTATATTCCTGCATGGCCGAAGGTGCAACACACGCTTTGAGCACTTCCTCATTGTTTCCTAGACCGAAAACCGATAGCTTGACGTGAAATCACTCACGTCGACAAAGTGGGCAGTGCTCGGACGATCAGGAAAGTCGAATGGCACTGAGCAATGTTCTTCGATACCAATGATACATTTTTTGTGACTAGTTTTCAGGGTTGTACCAAGAGAATAGATGAGCAAGCAAGTTTTCAGCTTATAGAACAATAATCTGGACGAGTTCTCCTATTGCGTACCGGTATGCATGGATGTTCTCGAAACCCTCAACCCGTCGAGGAGGGTCTTCTTTGCTGTACTTTTCGTAAATATCTTGCATCGCTCCCCTTGACAACAGACTCGAGTGGATGGCGTGTAGGAAACCAGGAAGCTTCTCCAAGTATTACAGTATCACCTGTTGTTGCTTCTCGGTAGGTATGGACAATCGAGTGTACACGACAGAAAAGCGGGTGCTAACGCCGCGTCACAATGACGGGCATGTCTTGGGCTTGCGGGCCATTGTGGTCCCACAGGAGATAACTTCGCAGGTAAGATCTGGTGCCTGCAATAAACCGAGAGCTCCGGTTCTTTTGATACGGTACCGCGAGCAAGTGGGACGTGGGGGCTGTGAGCTCTCAATCGGGCCGGATATAAACACCTTAATTTACGCCCGCCATAACCATAGCTGGTGCCATTTTCACTGGACGCGAAGCTTCATGCTGGCCCGCTAAATCCTGAACCCCACTTCACAAGGTTGCCGCCTTACCGACTGATAGGGACGGTAAGCGGGTCGGGATGAAATTAAAGTGGGACCTCGAATAGACAGTGGGGCCCAAGGCGAGCTGATCTGGGGCACCATGCACAGGAAATCTAACAAAGAACACTACCGCTGGAGCCTTCTGGAGTGACCATGTTGTTTCACCTTCTCTCTCGACAGTTCTTAGAAGGAACGGCAATCCAGTGAAAATGGAAGATCAGAAGCCAGAACTCCAACACGTCGACAAAGCAAGCCCACCGCTCACAACGGTCGCCGCCCTGAATGGAGCTGAGAATGCGGAAGATGAACTTGTGTTACGCGGCAAATACGGTACCACAGCAATTGACGACAACGACTTCAAGCTTGTAAGGAACCCTTCCGCAGTCCGCTTCAAACGCATCGCTGAACGAGATTCTGCAGACTTTCAAAACCTACATTATAGTCGGAAGCGTCAGTCTACTTTCTCTCGCTATTACCCTCGGAATTGCGGGTCTGTCGCCGTTCTCTCGGACTGAAATACACCAGCAGCGGTTGACATTTACGTGTTTCGCCATCAGGTCCGACGAGTTTGGTGACATCCATAGTGCGGTAGGTGGATCTACTTAAGGGAGTGGCATGAGTAAGCGGTGCGGTTACTCACGCGAGAGCCCCTGCAGAACCGTCGGAGGAGGAACCAATGCTACCTGGATCATCAACTCCGTTAACATCCTACAAGGTGTCGCAGGCCCACCGATGGCTCTTTCGGCGGACCTGTACGGCCGACGCTGGACCTTAATCGCTTTCACCTGTTCAGGCGTTGCCGGAACTTATATAACCGGAACTGCGAAGTCAATGGGTCAAGTCATTGCAGGACAAGTAAGTAAAACGTCTCGCATACTTCTAAACCTGTGACTAGCCTTGCTTATAAATCTCCCCATAGGCCCTTACAGGCATATGTCTTGCGCTGAAGCCCATTTGCTACGCGATAGCTTCCGAAGTCTTGCCACGCAAGTACAGAGCCATTGTTCAATATTGGATTTCAATTCTTGCAGGACTTGGTGGCTTGATTGGCGCGATTGCCGGTCCAGCGTTTCTACAACGAAGCGCCAGGGACGGATGGCGGTATTTCTTCTATATGGAGGGCGCATTCTTCGCAGCTTCTCTAGCGGGTATACTATTGTTCGTACGTAAGCACCCCTACAGGACCTAAAGACTGGCTACTTACGTGGTTACCACATAATACAGTACAGGCCGCCTCCGCGTGATATCTCGCAAGCTTCTCGCAGCATACCAGAGAGGATCAAAGCCTTTGACTGGATCGGATGGTTCCTTCTCGCCGCTGGCTTCACTATGCTTGTGGCAGGACTCGCTTTCGGTGGTAACAGGTGTGTTGAAACGAAATTGTCTCTTTGATAGCTTCGACCAATTCTGAATATTCCCGATGGGACAGATTCCCCTGGAAGAGCGGCCAGACCTTGGGACCACTTATCGCTGGCTTTGTCACTTTGGTGCGCTTCTCGGCCTGCATTACAAGGCAAAAGAGCATAGAGCTGATTCCTCGGTCAGATCGCTTTCGTGCTGTATGAAACATATGGTCGATCCGATGGCCTGTGTCATCACGCCTTGTTTAAGGAACGTAACTTTGCCTTGAGTTTGGTAGGCATTGCGCTTGAGGGTGAGTTGACGCGTCCCTCTCTGTCTTGCAGTAACAAACAATGTATGTTTAGAGACTGACCATGTCATTGCAGGAATGCTCTTATACGCCTTTTTGAGCCGTAAGGGATTAGTCTACATGCCTGAATCCCGAATGCGTCACTGATATCAATGCATGGCAGCCTACTCGGCGCAAGTTCTGAAAGTTTGGACAACGAACGCACTTGATCAAGGGTTGCGCATCATGCCGTTCTGGCTGTCCAGCTTGGTCATTTGCGTACCCCTCGCTTACTATACCACAAAGTACAAAGACGTCAAAATTCAACTTGCTGGAGGTTATATTCTTTTCATCATTGCCGGAATTCTCATGGCCACCGCAAAAGTTTCAAGCAGTACCCAGTCCATCATCGCTGATGCACTGGCTGGCGCTGGTTTTGCAGCACCCTTGACTCTTCTGATTCTTGGTAAGTGTATTTGCTCTATGACTCGCTTACAGACGAAGCTGAAACAAGTTGCATCGGTTTACGACACCTTTCCAATAGTCGCCCAGCTTTGCACACCCCCTGCGTTGATTGCAACAGCTACCGCCTTAATGAGCACATCGAGAGCTTTGGCGGGTGCAGTAGCGGTCGCGATCTACAGCGCCATCTACACAAACAGCAAGTGTTTCCGAGGGTTTCCGAATGTTTCGCTGGGCTAACTAATGATCTTCTCGCCATATAGAGCTGGCACCGCATCTTGGACCCAACATCGCAAAAGCCATGGTACAAGCTGGTCTTCCTCCCGCACAGGTCGCCCAAACAGTGCCAAAGGCCATAGCGTCTGTGAATGCCGGATACGTGCGGGCTCTTGTGCCGGGCATCGACCCAGCAGTCCTGAGTGCAGCGTATGCGGCCGCTCGGGAAAGCCACCTGAAAGCCTACTCCTACGTTTGGTACGGATGCTCCTCCCACGGAACGAGATGTATCCACGGCTCAGCTGATATGCGAAATCGACAGGATCCTCGCCGCCGTCTTAGGTCTGCCAGCACTTGTCAGCGTGTTTTTGATGAAGCCTGTTCGGCACCACATGAATGCTCGCATCGATGCTGTGAGTTCATCTGACATCCAGACTAGTTCGAAGTTCAATACTCTTTGAATCGATACTGAACAAACTCCTTTACCAGCCCGCTGAAGACGTACATGCCAATTTCCAGAATGCAACGTCCAAAGAAACGTCTTCTGTATAATTGGGCAACGAAAAGTTATCTGTAGCATCCGTCAAATCTTTCAGAAAAGGGCAGAAATCTCGAGTCTGTTCGAATGTGGTTTCCTGCTGCCGTCTTAAAAGACATGTATCTGGAGGTAGTTTTTTGATCGTGGGCTTTCCGTAATTTGGAGTGCCTTTTGGGTGTTCACAAAAGTTGAGACTTGAGGATTTGGCTTAGGCCCAGGGTGTAGATGTCTCTTGCTCGGAGTGTTCATATATATCCGGGCATAAATTTATAAGTGTGTAGGCAAAAGCAATCGACATAAAGATGTCGGCGCGTTATAGAAGTGGTGGCGCTTTTGAGCTTTCCGCCGGAGTAACATAGGCCTTCTTTTCTGTCCATTCTCAGTCTTTCAATTTCGCATTCATACCTCCTCTCGTCGTTCGTCACGCTCACTTCAGCACCTCCCTCACTCGTTCATTCGGGTCCACATCGATATGGCAGCTATCGCTGAGCCCGCTGCAATCAGACAGCGAAAAGTGCAAGCTAAAAGCACGATACACGATGCTGGCAATAACAGCAGCGACAGCGACAGCGATGATTCAGACATCAGCACGTTCACTCCACCTTCGTTCACCGTCAAGGATTTACTGGGTGAGTCTGCTGTGCATGCTCAGCGTTCTCCGAATTGCCTTGCCATATCGCCGCCACCGCGACCGTGTACCAAAATTTCATTATGGAGCGGACAGGTCCGGATGATTGAAGGAAGGGCAACGGGAATTGTGCAGAGAAACTACAGAGTATGGTATACTGACACATCCGTCTCTCGATGAATGTCGTTCCAGGTGCTATCCCAAAACACTGCTTCGAAAGATCAGCTCTACGCTCATTCTCCTATCTTATTGTCGACTTTGCAATGGAAGCAGCGCTGGTGTACGCTGCCACTTTCATTGATGGATTCTTCAACTTCAAGACTGGCTCGCTACTAGATGGTTATGTCGGTACAGTCGCCAAGGTCGTTTCTTGGGCTGCTTATGCACTCTGCACTGGTTCCATCGGATTTGGAATTTGGGTTATTGGACACGAATGTGAGTGGTCAGCCTAGTCTGTGATTCAGAAGCGGCAGCAGTATTCGCCGTTGGAGGAAAAGGGGATCTGTGGCCGTGGACATGGTGTAGAGGTGTGCTCTAGCATCCATGTCTCAAGTCCAGTTTTCCAGCCTTCGCTTCCTGTCAACTATTGTCTCTGAAGTCACGTGCATGTCTCACAAGTCTGACCTTGCTTTTCTCCTGTTATCACAGGCGGTCATCAAGCATTCTCCACGTCCAAAACACTCAACAACACGGTTGGACTCATCCTACACTCTCTCCTCTTAACTCCTTATCACAGCTGGCGCATCAGTGTGAGTACACAACGCCTGCTCTGGTAAATCGAGCTGGTGTAGGAGCGCGGTTTGCTGACTACCCAGTACATATGGTTACTATAGCACTCCCGCCATCACGCTGCTACTGGTAGCATGGAGCGTGACGAAGTCTTTATTCCTTTTACCAGAAGTGAACTCGGTCTCCGACCAGCCCACGAACAGGCTATGTCGTCCGGCAACGCTGGTCACGATCCAGCGAGCTCGAAATCTACATTCGAAGCCCTTGATGACCTATTTGAAGACGCCCCATTCTGGTGCTTGACTTGGCTATTGATTCAACAACTATTCGGCTGGCCAGCTTATCTACTGAAGAACGCTTCCGGTCAACCATACCCTAAATGGACAAATCACTTCGACCCCAAGGCTGTCATCTTCGATAAGAGACACTTCAACCAGATCATCCTATCTGATATTGGAGTGTTCAGTATGATAGGCGTCCTTGCTACTTGGACTTATTATCGCTCATTCACCGAAGTTCTCTGCTATTATTTCGTTCCCTGGCTCGTACTCAATCATACTCTGGTTCTGTGAGTTTCCGTGTCAGGACAGAGTTTCGTGCTCTTATCCTTGGGGGGCGTGACCACTGATCCCAGAACATGCTCTCAACAGCGTCACGTTTCTTCAGCACACTGACAGACACCTCCCACACTACCGCGCGTCGGAGTGGACTTTCCCTCGAGGCGCACTGTGCACAATCGACCGCAATCTGGGCGGTAAGATCGGAGCGTTTATTTTCCACGGCATTTGCGAAACACACGTCGCACATCACATTTCCAGCAAGATCCCCCATTATCATGCCTGGGAAGCTACAGAAGCATTGAAAGCTGTCCTAGGTGACTACTACATGAAATCAGATGATAACATGTATTACTCTCTTGTCAAGAATTACCAGGAATGTAGATTTGTGGAAGATGAAGGATCTTGCGTTTTCTACAAGAACAAGTTTGGAAAAGCCGCTAGGAGAGTTGTTTATGAAGTTGATTCCGCGGTCGCCTTGCCCGAGGAGGACACGACTTCGGGATCAGAGCAGGAGTAGGCGGTGGGAAAGGGTGAAGAGGGAAGTAAATGGTCGAATTGAAAAGGTTGGGAAAAGCTTAAAGGGAAGAGTATACCATATTTGCAGTCAACGCATTAACAAAAGACGGAAACAGGAAATGGGACATCTTGGCATTGAGAACCTCGCAAGTAGACATTTGTTTTGAATAGATCTATTAGGCACCTAGATCATTACCTATGCATATGCGCATATAGACAACAAAGACACGTATGCTTTCTATTACCCACGCCCCTCGCCTGACCTCGCCCTTGTCGCCCTCCTGCTGCATTCTGATATCTGGGCTGCAATACTTTGCTTCTGAGGATTGTACCGCAAAGAGCAAAACCTCGCCTGACAGTACTTCAGGTAGAGACCCGTCTGGTCGGTAAATTTTGCCACCAACCCTGCGTCGGCCGAGTTGCTGAGGCGGCTTCTGCCGGACTGACTGTCAGCGACGAATGTCTGGCTATAGACCACTCTGTAACCTCATATTGTTATGTTACGACAGCTATCACGGCGTGCAGCACACGCTCACATCCCAGGGAATGCAGCTGCTGGGCCGTCCCGAGCTGTCCCTGCTGCAGTACGGCGCACCCAACTTTTCGCATCAAGGCAGGCTTCGTCAAGTTCATCGAGTACATCAACGACAGAAGGCCCTTCATCGCTAGTGGATCCAGCGAAGAGTCTCAACTCTGTATCCAGTCATCTCCCAAGCACTCCCTCCGCCCCGACTTCGAATCCCTTACCATCTGTGCGTAGTCAGCGCTCCATCACACGCTCACAACCGTCATCTAGCTTTTCGACAACCTCAATAACGTTACGCGAAGCGGCAGCAGCGTCAGAAGCTCATGCAAAGCGAATCTCATCAAACCCAACGTCACATGTTGCACCTTCAAGTAAGCCGCATATTCCCGATGCATCATCAACTGCGCCTTTGTTACAAGTGTCAACTTTACCAAATGGCGTCCGAGTTGCTACGGATGGCACGCCTGGACATTTCGTAGCAGCTGGCATCTACGTCGGAGCTGGAAGCAGGTACGAGTGGGAAGGAAACAGTGGAAGTAGTCATATGATAGATAGATTGGCCTTCAAGAGCACTACCAACCGCACAGGAGAGGAAATGACGAGCGAAATTGAAGCACTAGGAGGACAATTTCTTGCTTCCTCAAGTCGCGAAGTTATAATGTACCAAGCTTCGTCGTATACGCACTGTCTGCCCAAGGTGGTCTCACTCCTTAGCGACACCGTACTCAATCCAGTCATTACAGACGAAGAGATTGACTTGCAAAGAGAGAGTGTACAATATGAGCTGGCGGAAATCAACAACAAGCCAGAAATGATCCTTCCTGAAATACTCTACGAAGTAGCTTTTCAAGGGAATACACTCGGGCATCCATTGTTGATTCCAGAGGATAGACTGGCTAAGATTGATGCCGAATGCATCAGGAATTACAGAAAGGAATGGTTTAGACCTGATAGGATGGTTATAGCCGGTGCTGGAGTGCCGCATGAAGAGTTGCTGAGGTTAGCTCAACAACACTTTGGGCACCTCGAGAACCCATCCTTATCCCGTTCGTCGACATCATCGTCAAGTGCGAGCCGGAACATACCCCCTCATCTGCTACATTCGGAAGGCAAGTCTTCTGATTCAAGTAGAAGCCTAGGTAAGGCGCTATATGCTACATCGGCAACAGACTCACTCTTCTCGGGGTCGTCATCAAGCGATCTACCATCCTCCCTCGCACCTACATACGAAGAACTCGCCAATGCCAGGCCGAAGTATACAGCAGGAGCATACTACGATACTTCGCGTACCGATCTTGAATTCAGCCATCTATATATCGCATACGAAGGTCTCTCAATCCACGACCCCGATGTGTATGTCTTAGCCACGCTTCAAATGCTTCTTGGAGGCGGATCATCCTTCAGCGCTGGCGGACCAGGCAAAGGGATGTACTCTCGTCTATATACACAAGTCTTGAATAGATATCACGAAGTCGAGCATGCATCAGCCTTCCATCACTGCTACAACGATACTGGCCTTTTTGCGATGTACATCGCTACAAGTCCAAACTTGATTGGCAGGGCGCCATTCATAGTAGCGGATCAGCTACAAGCACTTATGGATACTTCGAATAGACGAGGAGTGAATTATGGCGAGCTCAACAGAGCGAAAAATCAATTGAAGAGCAGTTTGGTCATGGCCCTCGAAAGTAGAATGGTCCAGGCGAGTCCTTTTCCTTCTGCTTATATGACAATCTTTACTCAAAAATACTAACATGATCTCGTGCATCCACTCAGGTCGAGGATCTAGGTCGTCAAGTACTAGCACACAATTCAAAGGTTCCGATTGAGGAAATGCTAGCGAAGATAGACGAAGTGACCCTACCTGATCTGCAAAGAGTGGCGAGGCGGATCTTTAGACCTAAGCAATATGCTCTAGAATCACCCGTCCAGGGCGAGATCAGAAGCGGTGAACCTACTATCTTGGCGGCTGGTAAACTGGATGGACTCGGCGACGCTAGAGAGGTTTTGCGTCAAGCAGGACTTGCACCATAGATATCTGGTCTTTTGATGCCTATGTTTGACTGGCCTAGTCGATTAACGTTCCCTTCTGCTCAACTAGGCAACCTGCTTGAAAGTCGTATAATAAAATGAGGAAACAGAGTACCGAAACGACCATAGAGTGAGGTTGACTTGAGTACTTCCTGTTGTCCCGTGCAGCCACTTATCATTTAGCAGTGTATTTATAGTAGCAAACGCCTGTAGCATCAGTTCCTCACATCTCTCAGCGCAATAGACTAAGAAGCCGACAGCTGCTGCCTATCGCAAGTCACATCATCTGAAAAGTGCCCGTGAGAAACTCTGAAGAGTGAAACATGAAGGTATGCCCATGCATCTGATATCCCCGGAAATCATTTAAGCAAGAGTTCCAGAGAGCACGCGACAAAGAATCATTCCGATACACTAGAGCTAGCTCTGCATCCTAGCTGTTACAACATAACGAATAATACTGGAGAGTCTAGATCTTCTATCTGGTATTTGTAAAATCATCCTGCCTAATGGTGCGAGAAAGGTTGTTCTGTAGAAGGCACGAAATTGCAGCCTGTAACCATCGAATCGGACTTGGGCCTATTGCCCATGGGGTATAAACGGCATGGCACCAGTCATCCCGAGGGCATATACTCGAATCTCTGCTTCGTCCAGTGTGGTGCTTAACGTTTCATGAACGCACTACTATAGCAGAGTCGTTAAGCATCAGCAAATGAGTTTTCTCAGCGCAATCAAGCAATAATTTGCAGCAGAAAGACTAAGATATCACAGGGCAGCATAAAATGTATTCGATGTATCAGAACTCGACAATATCTTACAAAAATTGAGAGAAAGCAGAATTGGAAGTACATAGAAGCGTCCACTGACAAGACAAGAGGCAACCAGGTGCGAGCAACAGCATAGAATCAGTATCACAGCATTCGGGAGCACAAGGCATAAATATTGTTCAGTTGACTGCATGCCAGTGATGTCCAGACGGCACAATCAGAAGAGACCCCGTTGAATAAAGAATTGTCCCATGGTGTCCTGGCTGAGCCGAAGTACCGGTAACGGCACCACCGTAGAAGAGCAGAATACCACTTGGCAAGGCGCAGGTGGGATGGTCTCGACATGACTCGTTAGAAAAGACTTTAAATTGTCTAGTAGCGTTCTCAAAGTGCATTTGCACCTCCCACCATCGCTCACGGAAATCCACAAATAATAACGAGGGCATTCCAGCATTTGCATAAGCTGTCGAAGTGAATTGTACGATTTCACCATATAGCCAAAGGTCCGAGTCCCTCATTTGCTCTCTTCGTTCGCGCAGAGCCAACCTCCAAGCGCCATAACTTGTATCACGATTTGAAACAGCTGATAATGCAGCGGACGTTCTGGTCTGCATAATGACGGATGATTGCTTCTTTATATTCTTTAGGGGTGTGGGTCTTGCTGATCTACGTGTATTAAGTGATCTTAAGTGGGGAGACTTGATTGGAGAAAAGGAAAGCCAGACGAGAGCTGCAAGGACGACAGAGAGACTCCTCGAGGACAGATAAGTGTCTTTGGCCAACATCACAGCACAGCCCTGGTGCAACACCTTTTGCGTGTTGAACACGGACAATCAATAGCAAAGCTCGAATGGAAGAATTTGATTGATGCAACCTACGCTTCGCAGACTTTTTTGACGTCATGTGTGAATCCAGGTACTGCCTGAACAGAGCAGTCCGTGTCATTCTAAGCGTTGTGCAAACTAGCCGATTAAGGCTGCTCCATTGAAGCTTCAGCATTCGTCAATAGGCTTTGTATGATATACATATGGCAGCCATATCAGCCTGCGTAGCACAGGGAACATCTCAATGATCCGTGACATGTCTTCGCTTCTTCTGCCCGGCGGATCTTCTCGAGACTCGCTCAGGGCCGTGGACCATCAGTGGTACCGAACTGTTATCATTGCAGTGCCATCTAGCTTGATGCAGTTCGCTGAGAGCTGGCTTTCTGAGTAGTTTTGCATCAGACAACAGCACATTCAGTGGAGTCGGGAATGAGCAGTTTGCCTTCAAAATCCCGGATAACCGTCACTTGCTTGTTCTACTTTGTGCCGACTATTCCTGCGGAGGATGTGGAAACAGATACGGTGGCTCCTGCCCCACCAAGGCTAGAGATGCTTGGACTCCTCAAGGTTGTTCCTCGTGAAGCGGCTCTGTGTATGCGAGCTCAAGGACCTTGCAGCATCAAGCAAGGAAGAAGAAAGCTTGAAGATACATCTTGCAGTTAGCGTTCTGGAGCAGATCTTCGGACGCTCCGAATGAAACGGGACTGGACGGAAACAAAGAGAACCGTTCCAGACTCGCGCATTCTTTATTCCTCTCTCTCCATTGTCTTGCACTGTCCATGCGCGATCGCGGTTCATGCATTCGACCGACTTTCCTACTCGTCAAAAGCGGACCGATGCCAGAGGGCGGATAGCAAACAAATGGATGAACGAGTGACTTCTGAGGATGTTCAAAGGGAATGCGGAGTGCTTGAATGTGTGTGACTGACCTGACGAGTACAGCATTCCATCACTTCTCTACGCTTTTGTCTGTCTTCGCACAGGTGCAGGAATTCAGCGCAAGACCCCATCACTCAGTCGTTCGCAGTGGAGCTCTGCATGGTGAAGCGACAGGAGCCACGGTGAAGAGGGATTGAAGAGGGATTGAAGGGTGAACCAAGTGAGTCAACCAGATATTCAAACGAGATCTAAGTGACTCCCTACCTTTACTCTGTTTCTCTGCAGACTTGCTTTATGCCTCTTTCCGTCCACACACATTCGCGCACGTGAGTCCAACTTTGCACCACCACCTTTTGCGGTGGTCTGTCGAGGTTGATGCCTCACAGCGCGTACCACTCACTGACGACAACGTTGCTTTCAATCTCTCCTCTATCTCACCAGTGACTCGGCTTGCATCGAGTCCTCCTGTCGGCTATCTTGGCTATCCTGCGCTTATCTGGCTAGCAGTTGGCGTATCTATCTGTTGACCAGCGCAAGCAGCCACTCAAACAGACACAAACTCGCGACGAGAAAAACAGACTTCAAGTGCCGTCTAGGCCCATCTGATACTGTCAAACAGTCAGCCTGCTCGTCGAACGCCTTGGCTCCCACACCTCGTAGCGAGCAAGTTGAGGCAAAAGTGCCCACTACAGGAACCGCTCACCTCTGCTCACGCACCAACCGGTCGCAAAGGCAAGACATATAGCAACTTCAAGCTATAGAGGCGTAGCACACACATGCGACGCTCTCTGGACTTTGGGACCCTCACTGGGAGTCTGTCCACCCTCAAATCGTCCAGATCCAATGGCGACAGCAACAGCAATGGCTGCACGATCAATGGGACGACGCACTCTGCATCACCCAGCGGCAGCAGATTCGGCACTGTCGCTGGCATACCCACTTCTGATGCAGGCAGTCTATCCAATGACCACTTCAAAAGGCCCAGATCTGCTCTGAGCAGCGGGTGGGAGCGGGCAGCGCGGAATGGAGGTGGACGACGCGGCTTCGCATTAGGCAGCCTGTTCGGCGGCAGTGGTTCAGGGCAGCAGGAAACAATACACGACGATAGCACAAGCAAAGCAGCACATCTACATGCATCCGAGTCTATTACCGATGTGCAACACCACTCCTCCCTGGATCCTGCAAACACTCCTCCCACGCCCGACACGCCCGCTGAACGTGAGCACGCGCTCATGCTCGCTGTACAAGCTGCCAAAGCAAAGGATCAAGCATGGCAGATAGTCGTGCAGCCTGCTCCATCTGAAGGGCTTTTCTTAGAGTATGCCAATGGTCGAAATAACAAACTGGGCAAAACACCTCGTCATGAAGTTGGCACTAATAGAGGTGCATCATTTCCTTCATCGTCTTCAAACGCAATGCTTGCGGGACTCTCCGGTCGAGCGCGACGACTGCTCGGTAGAACAGGCGACAAAAGCATGGCAATAGCTTCAAATCTCTCCCCTACTTCCGAAGAGGTTGTCGCCTCCAGCGCAACCATCGCGGCGGACTCGTCTCAAGGCGCAACGTCCAAGCATTTGAACGGTGCAAGCGAGACCCGAGGTCCTCAAACATCAGCAGCTAAACGCCCTCTCGAGGCTAGCGAAGACAACATGAACTCTCTTCCTGTCAGTATGAGTTCTGCTCCTGCTGTCCCTACATGTGATGATTTACAACCTGCGACAAACACGCCCGTGTCGGACGTGATGACGGCCCTGCTACCTGCTAGCACGCATGTAAATCAATTACTTGTTCTATATGTCACCACTGGCTCTAGCTCTCTCACCTTGTATAGGACAGTTGGGCAGCTAGTGAAACTGGATGAGGAGGTAAGACCGTCTTCTGTCTAGCACACATCTTAAGACTAGTAGCATCAGGCTGAGCTGACCCTGACTCTCCTCTTCTCGTTGTGTACGAACAGCTTCGTAGACATTTCAGTGATGACATGCCAACGACACCACGTCCCTCTGTCCTCTCATCTCCTACTGCTAAATATGTCACCTCGCCTACTCCGAATTACGGCCATGCAAGACGCAAGTCCGTTCTTGCAAGTCTTACCAGAACCTTCACTTCACCTACCTTGAGCAGAAAGAAAGCACCTCTCAGTATGCAGTCTTCGCAAGCCAGTATTGCAGAAGAGGAGCTCGAATCTGCTGAAAGCCACATGTCACCAAGTACTTCCTTTCCCGCAGCGAATGATACTGCTTCCCCTTCTGAAGAACAGCCTCACGTCAATCTGAGCGTCCAATCACCTCAGCTGCCAATACTTCAGTCTCAACTGTCAAACTTGTCAGACTATCTCTCGTCCCTTTCGTCTGTTGCTGTCATACGCGGCTCAAGGCAATGGACTGCCTTCTTCAAGCCAGGCAAGGCAGATCACGAGTCTGCACGGTTAGGAGCCTTACCACATCTTCCCAGAACTATGTCCAAGGGGAAGAGGTTAAAGAGAATGAAGAGCGAGGGAGGCCTAGAAACCAGGTCGCCCATGTCTTCTCCTCCGGATCTCATGCCATCCACTCCTCACGGTATGCTAGTAACCACACCAGAACGTAAAGAAGTAAGAATCGACGATTCAGGTATTGGAGTCGACTCGCTTGGGCACTATTCTTCTCGACATAATGGTCCATTGGGTAGAGGGCATCCAACGGAATCGTCCACTAACTCATCTAGCGCAACTTCCCATTCTGCTTCAACGCATATGCAGAGGGTTGCCTCTGATGGGACCGATACTTCTGTTTCTTCTGCTATGAGTGTCTTCGTTGAGCACACGGATGGCACAGGTCAAGACACCGGAGTAGGAGACCCTGAAGTGCTCGCATACATGGAACGATTGAGGCAGGAGAGTGAGACTCGCGGTACATACACCAAAATTCCCCTCGACGTGAAAACGGATACTAGCAGGAAAGAAGGCAAGTCATCGAAATCAACTATTGTAGAACACATACCTACCACGTCTTCTTTTTCTGCCTCCAATATGGTTGGGCAAGATTTGAACCACACACCTCCAGCTCTTTTACCTGACTCACTCCAGCACGAAAACCCTATTTTATCCGTCCCAAGTCTATCGGACGAACCGATCCTGTCTGCTCTTGAAGAATCGATGACAGCTGCAACACCAATATATGAAGGAGAGGAGGCGCACTTACCTCCTTTATCTGGGGCAACCATTGTAGCTTCAGAAGGAAGCCCTACACAGCTTGTTGGATCTAGTTCTAATGAGGATATGGAACAAGAACATGCTGTTGCAGATTACCTGAGCCCAACCACCGCCGTAGTAGACAATTTCGATGGGTCGTCAACCGGACCCTCCTCCTTGACTGGGAGGATTCCCTCCTTGACTGGGAGGAAGAAAAGGTCAACTTCCAGCATGCGGAGATGTCGCAAAAGCAGTGTTGCCAACACATCTGTATCTCACCGCACAGGTTCACACAAGCCTTCCGTTCGGATTGAAGACTTCGAGATTCTGCGTGTATTGGGCAAAGGTTGTGCCGGAAAGGTCCTTTTGGCTCGACTCAAGGATATGACTTTCATGAGTGCGAAGGGTAGAGATAGCTCACTTTATGCTATCAAAGCTATTCATAAGCATCATGTACTTGCTCATCGTGAGCTTGCACATACCCTCACCGAGCAAAGTATACTTAAGAAGATGGCTACGGATACGCCCAATCCGTTTGTCGTGAAGATGCGGTGGAGCTTCCAGGTAAAAGACCATTGCTTGTCAACCAGAAACGTATTCGCAGCTGACTTTCGGCTTTTTGCGATTTCTGGGGTAGGACAACGACAACCTTTTCCTTGTACTTGACTTCCATTCTGGCGGAGATCTAGCTACGCAGCTTTCTCGATGGGGGAGATTGGGCAAGGATCGAACGCGCTTCTACGCAGCCGAGATCATTGAAGGTCTCGAAAGCCTACATAATGCTGGCGTCATCTACCGAGATCTCAAGCCTGAAAACATACTTTTGGCCGCCGATGGTCATATCGTACTTACGGATTTTGGTCTATCAAAGCAATTTCACCGGGCAGCTGTAAATGGGGAAACTGGAGCGGCAAACGAAGCTGTCAGCCCAACATGGATGAGCAAAACTGTACAAGACTCCAAATCCCGGCAGACATCACCTGTGATAGGGGCTCCTGCAGAGACGACGACTACATTCTGTGGAACGGCCGAATATCTCGCACCGGAGGTCTTGCTTGGACATGCTTATTCATACCCCGTCGACATGTGGTCCTTGGGCACGATGATCTATGAAATGCTGTTGGGTGTCGTAAGCTTGCATTGCGACTAAAGGTCATTGCCCATAATATGAAGCTCACTGTTTTATTCATCAGACGCCCTTCTACAACGAAGATCACAGCATAATGTATCGTAGGGTCTTGCATGAACAGCTCGATTTTGGCTCCGGTGATTATCTCGATGGCGATACTCGGGCCCTCTTGCGCGGACTATTGCAGAAGGAGCCAGAGTTCCGTATGACCACAAGCCGTGTAAAGCGCTCAAAATACTTTGAAGCCATTGACTGGGCATTGTAAGTAAGAGGTAATCGGAGACCGCGGCTACTGAAGGTGCTGACCTGATCTTGTGCTTCAGTGTCAACAACAAGCGCTATATTCCGCCATTCATACCGAATCTTTCCCCTGACGACCCAGCAGATACACAGAACTTCGAAGAATGCTTCTTGACAATGGATCTCGGCTTCGTAGATCCAAAAGATACAGAAGAAATAGACTTAAAAGCTAAAACATCGGGCAAGGAACCTGATAAAGCTTTCGATGAGCATGGTCGCGATGTTTTCGCAGACTATTCTTTCGATGGTGCCTGGGCGGATCCTGAGAGCCAGGAGGACGACGATCATTCTGGAAGCGATGCTGCCATCAGCGAAGAAGAAGAAGATCAGTGCAGCGAGGATGAGTCTGAAGAAAGACACACGCCAGAGGTAGACAGCACGGCTTCCCCACACGCGACCTCTGACCTCGGGAAGAAAATCGTAGAAAGGAACGCGCTTACTTCCTCAGATTTTGCAAGCCGGCAGGAGGTCAAGGATGTAGGAGAGGCTGAAGCAGCAACCGATGTCAAGCAGACCAATGGTCCGCCACCCGTCCTCATTGTGCCAATTGCAGGCATTTCAGCCGCTGCATCTGCGATACAGCAGAGCAAAGACCAAGGCGAGGGAGCGAAGACTGCCAATGGACCCTCGTCTACGTCGACAGATAGGCTCGGCATGCGCAATTCGGTTGAAATGCCACGCATGGCGTCTCCAGCTGAGATGTCAGATGAAGGACTTCCTCGTATGTCTGCTGAACAGGAAGATTGGGATGTAGTGGAATCCCTAGACACTGGTCAAAGTGTTGACAATGGTCCGAAGGGACCTCGCAAACGCTTGTTAGCTGGAACCAACTTGTTCGCTAAGGGTGTAGTAGACAAGTACAAGATGCAGCTCAAGCCTCTTGCGCGACTTGCCACACCTACGAGGTCCTACACTGCTAGGAGTCCTATCAGTCGATTGGCGAGCGGTAGCGTCCAGCCGAGTCGTTCCAACAAGACCAGCAATCAGCTCTCACCCACTCCTTCCATCGGTGGTATGAGTGAATCACCTTCTTCGGTTGAATCCTCTGACCAAGCAGTTCGTGAGGCGAAGAACATCGGCAAGGTTCCTGGGAGACGACTTATCACTCCTAGACTGCTGAGGGCGTCTTCTGACTGGATGTCCAGCAGCCTTCCATCCTCGCCAACACCTCGCTTCCGAATGAGGCGCAACAAGAAAGGCACAGGACCAGAACCAACATCCTCCAGCTCCCCCGGTGATGGCGCTCCCGCCTCTGGCTTACTTGAAGCTGTTCCTGCCACTCCGGATTCATCCCTGGATTCGAACGCTACCTTGCCAATTGAGCAGGCGAGCAAGTTCGGCTTGCAACCTCTGACTCGCCAGGTCAGCAATGAACGATATTTGCCAAATTACAATGATGGCTCTCCGAAGCCGAATACTGCTACGCCCTTGTTAGAAAGCGGGCGCTAGGGTCCGAAACTTCAAAAGTATACTTTCGATTCAAATAACAGTGGTTGACTTTCCAAGCCTAGAAAGGCAAAGATAGACGGATCAACTCAAAATTGAAGCATTGTAAAAATGCTGTTTGTCTGCTAAATTCGTTTCCATGTGTCTGGTTTACCTACCATGTTTTGGTAGCTTAACGATTCAAGTATCGCCTACATCACTCTCCTTAACGCGCATTCAGTACATTTACAACCTGTAATCAGATTCTCCGTAGGCCGCTGTGTCTTGTTAGTGCTTTACGACGACGATGGTACTTCAGTAACTCAAATCCAGATTTACAGAGTCTTCCCAATTCAGCTTTACAGTGGTCTTTTGCCACGCACCCATGGCCACTGAGCCGGCCGATCATTGCATGCGCAACGCATAGGACTTGACTTCGTTCTAACATCACAAGCTCTTGTGTTTGATAATGGCTAGGGGAATGCATAAATCTTCGAATTAAGAGCTGTAAACGAGCTTTGCGGGCATGGCAGATCCGCTCGGTGTCTCCAGAGATGCTGGGCCTGATGATCAAGTTTGGGTAATGTCGACCGTCTTGCATGATCATCATTCTTGTCCACTCACGTCTCCTTCATAGTACTTTGCTTATGCAAATTTCATGAAGGAAGATGTCTTCCACGGAGTTATTGGCCAGCCTCCGTCCGCCGAAACTGTACATGTCGTGGCCGAAGATGCCTGGCTATGTGGGCGCTTGACGCTGTCTCCCATTGTGGCTTTGACACATGCTTATCTGATTATGTTCCAGCGTTCGACTACTGCGGAATACCCTTCGTGGAGCCTGCCTACCCTTCGTAGGTCACCGCACTAATTGCGCACCTGTCTAAGTCTCCTAATACTGACGGGTCAGCATCAAATAGATTAATCATTCGGGGTTTCAACGACAAATTGCCAAACAACAGTTCGTCACAAAATGATGACTCTGTATACCTGCGGTATATACACGACCGCTGCTTTCCCGGCATTCCGTTCACGCCGCCTGGAGAATTACCACCTCCAGTTGAAGTGAGATAAGCTGGGCCCTGCATCTGTTCGAATACGCTGATAGAGCATCACAGGGGGTAGCCTATCGCATACGCGCCGAGCAAATGGCAACGCTAAGCGAGTCATCTGGGTTTCGCGTTGCGCAGGTACAATGCAAGCGCCTGGACGATGCAAAGCTCGAGTCGTCAAGAAGCAATGGCCAGATCTTCACGGCATACTGCCTCGTAGCGAAAGACAAGTACAGATCCTCGTGTATGATGCCGACGATAACGTAGGTGATATATTTAGAGAAGTCAAATGCTTTTGAAACTGATGCTTGTCTTCTAGTTCATATGCGAGTGTCTACCGGGGCGCCCTTACACATGGTTTCTCGCTTCAATATATGCGACATCTGTCGCAGCTCCGTCCATACAACCTAGCTTACGCTACCACTGGCGTGCGCATAGCAAAGCAGTTATTCATTGGTCTGATCCTCGGACCGCAGTTCGCGCTCTTCTATCTTCCTTTGGTAGCAGCGCAACGTGTACTGGGAGGCACAGGTAGCGAGCCTCTAGACCGTTTAAAGCTTCTCGTTAGCGATTTCATTCGCTACAATGCCATTGTAGCCGAACGATACTTGTTCCGTCCGTTCGTCGGTAGGGCAGGTTATGTTATCGACTATTGAATAGCTTGATTTGCTTCCGGTTGTGTGCATGGTTACTAGTCTTGTTTGCACGCCAAAGGTCCTTCAGTCCTTGTAGTGGGCCTGGGCGTCTTGTAGCACAGTAGCCAATATAGCCGACTTACCGTGATAAACTACACCATGCCCAGTGGCGTTGCAGGCCGGCAAGGACACCGACGCCATTGACATCGCCTGCTCTTCGTCTTCCACCTGCCAAATCCAAATTTGCAGACTCACCATGGGAGGGTGGCAGGATATTATCACCGACCCTGAAGACCTCAAGCAGATTGTTACTGACTCCAGAGAGCCATTGTTTGTGGTATACTATGCAGATGTCAGCCAATTCAAGTGATCGACTCGAGCCCTTGATACTATCGGCTTGTACCAGAATTGTGCTGACATTCGAAAGTAAACGCTAGTGGTGCCCTGATTGTCAAGACGCAAAGCCAGTGCTAGAGAAGACATTCGGCGGAGACAAGGCCCCTACCGCAATCCAGGTGATGGTTGGCGAACGACCGGCGTAAGATTTCAATCGTTGAGCACACTCGTCTAATTATTCTCTAAACTGATTTTTGAAATCCAGATGGAAATCTTCTGATAACGCGGTTAGTTTGATGCAGGTTGTCCTAGTGAACTCAACTGATAGGTCATGCTCTAGTTCCGGAAAGAACCTTTCAAAGTTACGAACATACCCACGGTCGTGCGGATGGATAAGGTGTGGCTTGTTCTCTTTCTTGAAACGATTACAGGCGCTGACCGGGCTCGCTCGCTAGGGGCAAGAAACTGGTCGGTTGGTCGAAGGTCAGATTCTAAATGAGGCCTCGCTTGCGAAACTTGTAGCTTAAGGCGATTGCGGGCGTCAAGTCAGGTATCTTAAACTAAATTTTGTGACTAGACGACTAGACGAGCTAAATTTTACAGAAAACCATTCCAACTGCCCAACGTAATTGCTCTTACTTCTGTGCCAAACGGCTTTTGATGTATTCTACCATTTCTGCTCTGTCGATTAACTGACCATCCTTGTCTTCTGCACTGCCTGCACTATCCTTGCCAACTTGCTGCTGTTTGACGCGTACTTTGCCTTCACTAAGCTCGGTTGAACCGATGATGACTGCGAACGGTATGCTATCTCTTTCGATAGCTTCAAATTGCCTGGCAGCTTTTGGCTTCGCTTTATACAGGAACTCAGCCTGTAATAGCATGTAGTTTAGCACATCGAAAAGTCACAGTAAGACTTCAAGTGCTTACACGTATGCCTCCATCCCATAATTCTTTGGCAATCTGCATGCGCTCAATGAGTAGAGCATCTCCGACAGCCATAACGAAGACATCGACTTCCTTGCTCTTGACATGCTCTTTTCCTTTTTGAGCCATCTGCTGTTTCCACAAGATAGAGAACAGGCGCTCAACTCCGAAGGAAATGCCTACGCACGGTACTTGACTGCCGTTCGGGGAGAACATGCCAACGAGATTGTCATATCGACCTCCAGCTGCAACACTGCCAACTCCAACTTTAGCATCTTCATCTTCTGTGGAGTCTCCATTGGTTGCAGCAGTTCCAGGTGGAGGCGAACGAGTCTGAACATCACTCTTCGCGGCGTCTGCCGGCAGAGCGGAAGGTACTCTTCCAGGCGGGGCTGACTCGGCCGTCACGGCTTCGTAAATGATACCGGTATAATAGTCAAGACCGCGAGCCAAGGAGAGGTCGAAAGACATCTGTACCGAACGAGTCAGTTATTGAACGAGCTGAAATGGTTGATGGCTGAGTGAGTAAATCCGCTTACTCGATCAAGGATGTCATAGGCCTTCAAGTACTCGAATAGCAATTTCATCTCGCTGATACCCTCTTTTGCTAGTTTGTTTGCAGTTAAAGTTGCATCCGCCGATAGTGTCTGCAGTAGCTCTTCTCCGCCTTTCAGCTTGACATACTCGCCAATCTTATCTGCAACAGCAGCATCGAGGCCCTTCTCTTCACACATCTCCTTCTTGACATCTTCCCACGGTAACTTGTCCAGCTTATCGACAGCACTGGAGATAGTTCTTGTCTTCTCCGCTGGCACTCCGCAGACAGCGAAGATACCATCTAGAATCTTGCGGTGATTAATCTGCATAGTTTGATGATCGTCAGAATACTTTCATGCTCATACAGAGAAAGGCAACATTTCTGCCTCACCTTGATGCTGAAATCACCAATCTTCAAGCGGTCCAGAACCTGAACAGCTACAACCAGAACTTCGGCATCTGGTAGCATTGGATCGTAAGACTCTTTGGAGCCAGCAATGTCGTAGTCGCATTGATAGAACTCTCTCATGCGACCTTTTGTCATGGCAGGATTATCGCGACGGTATACCTTGGCAATGTGATATCGCTTGATGTTTCTGATATCTGGATTCATGGCAAGGAAGCGAGCAAACGGTACCTGGTAGAATCACGATGGTAGATCAGATCTTGATGTCTTCACAATACTCTACGAGCTTCTAAGTTATTGTAATTGTACCACCTACTGTCAAATCGTAGCGCAAACTACAGATTTCGCCGCCTTGATCTTTCAGATCATAGATGAGCTTAGAATCCTCTCCGTATTTGCCAGCCAAGATTTCTTTCAGCTCAAATACCGGAGTATCTATCGTAACGGCGCCGTGTAGCTCGAAGACTTCAGTGATGGTCTTGAAGATCTGGTTGCGGATCAGCATTTCTTGTGGGTAATGATCTTTTGTACCCTGTTATTTTGGCGATGACAAGGGCGGAAGCATTAGCTGGGTCTCGTCCCACATCCCTTCTGCAGTTCAAGCCAGTGTGCATACCTTTGGGACCTTCAGGAGGATCTTGTTCTTCTCCTGTTCGGCTTTCTGGTCCTTTTCTGCCTTTGCCAGTTTTGTCTTGAGTTCCTTTAACTCGGCCTGGATCGACTCCAGACTGCCTTCTCCAGAGCTAGATGTGGCTCCACCTTGTTTTATAGCTCGAATCTGACCACCCAGAGCAGCTATACGCTCTTTCATGCTCTCCATTGTAGCCGCCATGTTATCCAAGTCACCAGCGAAATCTGATCGGTGTCGCCAACGAGAAGTGAATATGCAGGGCCGCTGAGCTATGCTGATAGCAGGCCTTTTCGTTGCCAAGCGTGCGGCTAGGATTGCTGTGCGAATTGTGACAGGCGTCGCTGCTTTGGACGGATAGTTGTAGTGTCGCCGGTTGAAGCAAGAAGAGCCTCGAAGGGCAGCGCAAGGCCAAATAGTTGCAGCATATGTGGCAAGACGTAGTATGGAAGCTACGCAGAATAGAGGAACAACCACCCTCTCATCTCATTACGTAGGATGATGAGTAACGTCGTGCAAGTAAAGCTGGTATTCATTTTCCACGAATAAAGTAAGGGTATGTATGCTATGTGACTAATGTTCTACATTGTTATGAGGTGGGGCACGTATACTGTTGAATGCAAAACTGATAAGAATAAAGCAATACCGTGAAGGTTACACGCGAAGAGGGGTGTAGCCAATCATTGTCCATAATGGTTGCGGTGCCATGAGAACAGAGCGTCACTGGCTGCGCCTTCGGTTCTGCAGGGATGGCGAGGAGGAGGCCTCTTTCGAGTTGTCTTCAGAAAAGCCAGCTTGCTGAAATAGTGTGGGTTGTCCTATGGCCGACGGAGCAGCTCGCGAGGTATATCTATGCATGTCGGTCAGGTTGCCGTTATGGGGCAGCATTGGAGTCGGAAAGCCAGCAGGCATGCCAAAGAAGTTAGGAAAAGGAGGAAATGCCGGAATAGAAGATCCCATCATGGGCATTTGCATTTGTGCAGGCAGCTGCTCATGAGTATACGCACCAACTCCATTTGGCAGAGCGAAAGGTAGAAATTGACTGGTTGGAGCCAGTCCGCCATTCTGCGCTTGCATGGCCATTGTCTGCATAACGTTCATGAGTTGTTGCGCTCTTATTTGCAGGTTGAGTTTCTGATCAGCAGGCACTGTATGATCATTGTCAGCGAGCCCCATCTCCTGAAGCACTCCTTAAGCATATCACACATTTCCCACTTACGGGATGCATAGAGGGTCGGATCGACTCCAGGCGGTGGTGGTAAGCCTTGCAAAGCCTGTGGAGATAGAGACGAGCCAGTGGCTACGGATGCATTGACATTTTGCACGAAAGGTTTATGAGCAATGCTTTGAACAGGAAGCATCCCGCTTCGTCTCGCCTCTTGTCGATGTCGGTCCCTCGTGGCGGACGATAGGGTCCCCTCAGTATTGTTGGTAGGTGCGAGCGGTACGGATAGCGTCTTGCTGTGCCTAGACATTTCCCCTCTGATGTCAGTCGTACCATTTTGTGAGGCGGGAACTGCCTTTTTGTTCGCCTTTTTAGGGCTAGATCGGTCGCCAATGGGCGAGAGGTACGTGACGTTGCCAGGGAATAAGGTAGAAGCCCGCTTGACACGATTTGAAGCGGACTTGGTATCGCTTGGGGTGCTTGGAAAGCTTCCATCGCTAGACTCGCTCGGTTTAGAAGAGGAGGTACTAGCTTTCTTTTGAATCGTAGGGAAGTTGAATTGTAATCTTGCTTTTTCCAGTTCGATGAGAGATGATAGGCTGACCCCTTCTGGTCGATCTATAGATGAACTCATTGTGTGAATGGCATGACTAGAAGCTGAGCGAGTTTGTAACTGTCGGGAGCTAGTAGCATCTACGTTGCTGATCACACTGAATGCCGACAAAGACCGAGTCATGGAAGTGCTCTTTGAGGAGGCAAAATTCCACGAGCTAGGATTGAGCGTGATCCGTCTGCTGCTTTCGTTCGCTGTTCCTCTACTTGCGCTACCAACGGATGACCCTCCAGTAGTAGATCGGTTACCATTGAGGCTTTGACTGGGTCTGGAAGAGATCGAGCTAAGGCCGACCTCGCTCTGAGCTCTGATCTTCAAGGTTGAAAGAGGGATATCTTCGTCATCGTCATCCTCATTATTAAGGACGCTTACATTTGCTGAAGTTAGAGCTGCAGTCGGCGGCACAGGCTATTTGGGAAGGCATAATCAGTTCATTGTTAGAACCAATCCTCAGCTTCGACGTTCCCACCCACCTGCATGTATGCTCTCAAGTCAGAAGAACTACCTTGAGGTGTCATAGTAGGCGGGGTCAAAGCAGCTTTATAGATACGCTGCCTGTCAGCTTCACTAGCTGGTCGAGGAGGAGGGAAAACGAGGGATTGTTCCCGCTTCTTCGCTCGGATCTCGCTGTCATTGGAATTATTGTTGTCACTAGACTCATCGGAGCTACTATCAGAGTTATTGAATGCGTGAGAGGCTCTTGAAGACTTCTTCTTTGATTCGACGTGATTGGTAGTCACGATCTTGGGTAAGGGAGTATCTCTCGAATCTTCAGAATCTTCGTCATCATCGCGAGCCGGTTTTGCAACTTTCGCTAGTGCGCTGGAAAACAGATTGCTACCGAAGCCTAGATTGGAAAAGCTCGAAGCTCGTGACAGGGGCGTTTTAGGTGACGGTAGTATTGCAGGTTGAAGCTGAAATTCATCATCAGTGGCACTGGGCGGAGGAGGCAGTATCTTCCCTCCGAGTAGGACAGCGAGCTCTTCTTCAGTAGGACCGGATACAACTGGACTAGCTATAATCTCTTCTTCCGCCTGTATCAGTGACGGCTGCTGAGATATACTTCTATCAGGTGAAGCGCTTCCAATGTGAATGCCATCCTTGACGGACGGTGTTCTGCTCCTGAGCGCAGCGGTCCTTTCCGCAAAAGCTTTTTGCACATCATCCGCCGAAAACGTTATGCCGAAGCCAGACGTTGTGTTATTTAGCCAACTTCCTAGAGAAGCTGACAAGGAGGAGATAGATTGGTTGGATTGTGTACGTCGATGTTGTCGTTGTTGATGCTCCGGGTCAACCGGGACTGGGGGTAAAGGAAGTCCAGCGTCTGGATGTCTGGCGAGAGGATGTATGGCGGGAGAATGTGGTCGCTCTTCAGAAGCATATAGGGAAGGTGATGCAGAACGCTGAATCAGGGCTGGCGATGCTAATCTCGGAGGACTCGCTGTGGCTGTTTGGATAGCGGTAGTGTAGCTTTCCTTCGAGGGTGAAGCTGATGTTGCGCGACTGTTTAACTCTGTAAGTGCAGTGAGGGAAGAATCCTTGTCTAAAAGCTCTTTGTCAGGCTGCGAATTGTCGAGAGAAGGTCGTATGGCATAGTCAAGGGAGATTTTGGGTGGAAGATCAAGTTTGAGACCTGTAGATTTAGCTTGAACTGTCGCTTGACTTCCATTGCCATTGAGAGATGGACTGGATTTTGCTGATTTGGCTTCACGGAATCGTGAAACAGGGACAGATGCACCTGGCGTATTGGGTGTCCTTGCAGAGCCGGAGGGCGACCTTGGGCGAGCCTCAAAGTAGGATGTCACACCTATGCTCGAAACAGGAGCAGTTACAGGCGAGCTCGGTCGAGTTGACAGCGGTGAGTAGCTAAGCTCTTCGTTGACGAGAGAAGATAATGTAGGTTCCTCTCTAATGCTAGTCACGGAACGGAAGGACCTGAGTTGAAACGAATCTGAGGACGATCTTGCTGCAGGTCCAAAGTCTGTTGCTTCCGAAGCAGGACCGAGAGACGAAGAGGCTTGATATGAAGCTAGCTCAGTAGACTTTCTAGGCGCAGAATCTCCATTTGAATGCAGTATATCGGCCGTAGAAAAGCCACGTTTTGGCAGAGACAGACCGGGGCGCTTTGACTTTGGTGGCGTGCTGCCTTGTAGTTCCACGGGAAGGGTGTGTTGCCTCAAAGGGTGACCGCCTCCGTTTGCAGACGATGAGACAGTGGCATGCAGTCGTGGTGGAACACTGCGCTCTGCATCATCCAGCGTGTTCTGTGCTCCAGCTGACAGAGACCCGGTGTGAGACTTGCGACGGCCAAAAAAAGATCGCTTGCCTGTGCTTGGAGCTGACGACCCTACGGCAGCGTCATCAACACGCAGCACGCCATGCTCATCTACACTGCTGGCATTGCTCCTCCACTTGGACAGCGACAGCAGGCTGTTGTTGTTGCTGCTGCTGCTTGTAGCCAGTTTGTCGCCGTTTATCAGAGTATCGTCTGATGATGTCGAAGTGACATTCGGCTGAGCTGGGGCACCATGGCTAGATGATTTCCTCGATTTGAGGCCTGGAAAGCGCATTGTGGCTATTACGCTGATACAAGAGCGCTGAAGGAGCCACCAGCTTGACTAGCACATCTGGTGTTGTGTCGACAGTACTCTGTACACCCTTTCTTGACGTTGCCTCATTGACGCTTGGCGAGCTTTTTGAGCTGCACGATGCACTGTGTCCCCAGAGCGGCAGCTGGTGCGTCCCTGAGCCGTGTGAACTATTTCACTTCGATACTGTCTCAGTAATGCTTGTGTTGAGCATCACCAAGATGCATACGACTCGTCCATAGTGCACACATATGTGGTGGCAATGAAAAGGCGATCGAGTTGAGCAGCGAAAACAGCAGGATAAAGTGACAGCTTGACACCTTCACAAATGGCGCTCCACCTTACTCTTTTCATCTTCTTCCAGGGATGAAGCTTAGGTCTTGGAAGAGCTCACCTGGCACCGCCCTGAAGGTTGACGTGCAACGCAGCCTGATTCCGACGGATGCAGTCTACAGACTGATACCCCATATGCGCCAACCGAACCTACTCATTGAAAGCAAAACATCTAGCTGCTCAATAGCTGTAGCGAAATATGGTCTAGATTTGCGAGACATTGGCATTGCCAATTCGCTGAAACAACATGTGCAGTTGCAGTACTGAACAGAGTCTTACAAACCTGACTTGGGATCCCGACACGACGGGCATCCATCCAGTGAAAGCGTTCAAGCAATTTGCAAAGAATACCTGGTTCAAACTGCTAAGATCTTCTGCAGCCTGCACAAAGCCGAGGCCAACACGAGCACTACTGATGTGTATGCCTAGCGAATAGCGAGTGGGCGCACAATCGTTGCTCTAGCTACAACCGGACACACACACATTGGCATGGGAGCAATGGGCATCTACCATGCCAGAGCACATCGCGGCCTCGCTTAGTAGCTCGACCAGGATCGCACACTTGGAAGCGGCGCAAGAGTCCTTCGACCAATTCGAAATCCTTTTTTCTTTGAGAGGATTGGCCAGTAGGCCTGGCAGGTAGGGTGGCTCATGGTCCATCAAGGAGCATCTTCGTCAGCAGCCAACTGTATTGCGTCCACGTTAGCGCTGAACAATCTGCATCGCACCACCTCGGCCAAGCGTTTGTCGAGCGTCTGACGAAACCTCACAGCACTCACAGTAAAACAGGTTACAAAAATATGTTGTTTTCTGAATAAGGGTGCAATCCATCTGTCCAATGCGTTCTGCCTTTCTCCTCTCATCCAATTCGAATCGCTCGATCCCTGCTAAGCGCAATCTACGAAAGGAGCTATTTCTGTGGCACCAATCCTCAGCGGAACTGTATATCTTTTAGAGCTACATGACGGATACGTGCAACAATGGTAGCTATCTCTAAAGCTATACTCTCAACTCTAGTCGGTAATCACCCACGAGCACCAAGAAGCATGTCTGGATTGCCTGCCACATCCCTGCCCGGTGTTCCTGCCAGTGGATCCTGTTAGTCGAGTTCAGTGTACAGATGCTCGATCCTCCTGTTCCTTTGGGTGTGTGCCCGTGTGCCCTTGCTTACGCACGCATATCGTGCACACTTGACCACTCCATATCACAGTCCACCACGTCAGGTGTCAGGGGAATTTGCGAGATCCTCGGTATAACGGCACCACTCCTTCGACAGTGGTGACGATGTTTGGTCAACCTCAGTGCCTGGCAATGCACGCTCCACCTTTCTCGCACGCTCACGCTCATGTTCCCCTTCACTCTTACCGTCACCCTCACCAAGCGGAATTCCGCACGATAATCGTAACGCCGTCTAGCAACAACAAGTTGATGTCTGCACCAACCTCGTCCGGCTCAGGAAGTGGGTTAGACAGAGGGGAAAGTCAGGGTCACCTGCTAGCAACGGAAACCCCCCAGTCACAGAAGAATCAGCACGGAGCCACTAATCACAATGATGGTGCTCCTGTTCCGAGGCGTAGACAACGCCGGGTGCTAAACGCGGGTTTTCATATATGAAGAAAGGTGTTCGTAAAGCTTTTGTGACGTACGCTTTCCATTGCCAGGCTTTCTATCTTACATGCCGGCGGACTGAGAAATTGTATGTTGGTTGGTTGTGATGTCTGTATAGTGCAAATTTTTAGAGGTTTTCTGCCCCATGTTGTACATCTATAGATACTTGCCATTGCCTCTCTGGCACAATGCAAATGTCTTCTTGAATCCTGAAGACTGAGAGTGCCGGATTGAAGAGAGCTAGACACAGGTCTCACTAACAGCACGCGGGAATGGCAGAATGCACGTTGCCTGTAGAGTATTCTGACTGGTTCCAGCGATCAGTTTCCAAAATCCGCGATGGTGTGGTCTGTCGGCTTCGCGAAGTATAGGCCGCATGTATCACAACATGCATTCATTGGGTTCGCTGCACTCTCTTGAATCCACTGTGCACTGCTCTCGACTCTCTTGCAATCCATACTGCCATCGGCTTGCAGCAAAGCATGTGATGTTGAAGTTGTAGTCGGCCGGTACACGAAATGCTCGATCGTGCTGCCCATCCGCCTACAGATCTATCATATCCTTCTTCCCTTGCCCAACCTCTACCTCAGCGCTTATCTGGTCGCCGCGCATTCTGCAGACTTGCGAGCAATCTCTCCTGTGGGTAACCTTACCTTATAAATGTGCACTGTGCCATGCTGATGGCTTTCATTTGCAGCTGCGTTCATAGAGTTGCTGCAAGCATGGCGCTTCTATCAGGCAGCAGCGTACTGCGCTGTGCATGCAGGGCGGAGAAGCAAATTCTTTCAATGAACACTAGTCGTTCTACCTCCATTCTATCATCACGCCTTGCAGCTACCTCCTTTCACACCTCTGCTATTCATCGAGAAGAAACTTCATCGTCTAGCAGATCCACTTCACAAATCGGACAATCCCAAAGATTTACTAGAAGATCAGCACCGCGAGCACGTTTTGTTCCACCAGAGGATTATGCAGTAGCTGCACCTAAGACTCCATCGCCCATCATGGCCAAGCTTGGAAGATCAGATGGTGAACCGCGCTCATCCGTATTCGGTATTCGCGCAGAAAAGCGAGAGGCTTCAAGAGCAGCAAAGCAGGCAGGAGCTGAATTCAGGGAAGAACGAGCAAGCGCAGACACCGAACACACCCTGCCTAAGTCATACGCTACCCTCAAGCCTATCAAACCATCGGATTCACGAAGTCTAGAAGTTGGCGGAACAGAGGACTTTGCAAAGCAGTACAGACGTCTGATGAACGGTGTTATCAACTTCAACAATATCAGAACAGAACTCAGACATCAAGAAAGATATGAAAAACCAAAGTACAAGAGGCAGAGATTGCGCAGTGCCAGGCATAGACGTCGCTTCGCATATGAAGTTGGGTTAAGAGTAGCTGCAGTTCTACGGGCAAAGAGTCAGGGAATGTAGGGGAGGCGCTTGTGTTAACGATGAAAGGATAAGTCTACGCTGGCACAACGGTTTACGAACCATCCATTAGACTAGCGTCAGTCAGCCTGATTTGCAGCACGTAAATTAGGAATTTACTGCGCTCCACTGGACCATCCATGCCTCTGCTGCTTCTACATTGCGGGAACCTCTTTTGAAGGTCAAATCTCGCATGAGCACAACGCTTCGGACATGCTCATGATTTGCGCATCTGACGAATTTTCGCTTCCCGATTAGCTATCCTACCCACCGCAACTACTGAAGTCTTGTCTGGCCAGCCCAAACCTTCGAAAGCACGTGCTTGAGCCGATCCCAATGACTTTCAGGCCAGGCGCGGTTCAAGGATGATCTCAAGCTTGGAGATACGCGGACCTTCCAGGCTCAAGTCTGTGATACAGCCGTACAAAGAGACGGTCATGTCTGTACTATGCCAGTGACCCTCCATGTTCAGCTCGACTCGACTAAATATAGGCCACTACCGGATGGCCTTCGACTATGTCAGTCATACCTGGACGGACCTTGATCCAGTTCCGAACGCTAATAGTAGTATAGTGAGGCTTAATCATATGCGTTCTGTTGCCACTCATTTCATTGCAAGCTTATAAGCAATCATGTGCGAGATATAATAAAAGCAAGCTAGAAATGTCTAACTAACAACGAGAGGCATTCTCAAATCTCCTTTGCCTTTTTTTTGAGGCAAGCATACAATCCTTCTCTTCTAAAATGATGTTCCTTATGGGAAAGCAGAAGCACCAGCATACTTGTAAGCAGTACCAGCGACTTGCAATTCATCTTGAATTCTAATGAGTTGATTGTATTTAGCAACACGTTCAGATCTGCAAGGTGCACCAGTCTTGATTTGACCACATCCTAAACCAACAGCGATATCTGCGATAGTGGTATCTTCAGTCTCACCGGATCGGTGAGAAGTCATGACGTGCCATCCACCGGAGTGAGCCAATGTGGAAGCTTCGATAGATTCAGTGATGCTTCCGATTTGGTTGACCTTGAGGAGAAGACCGTTGCATGACTTCTCGTCGATAGCAGTCTTAATTCGCTCAGGGTTGGTGACTGTCAAATCATCACCGACGACTTGGATCTTGGTCTTGGCGGTGAAGGCCTTCCAGGCTGCCCAGTCATCCTGGTCGAAAGGATCTTCAATTGAGATGATGGGATATTTCTCGATCAAAGTGTGGTAGTAGTCGGCTAGCTGTTCGCCAGTGATCCACTTGGATTGGCTGCAGGGCGGCGTGTGAAATTGTTTATCAGTCTCATCCGAATCTGATAGAGATACAGAATTCACAGGATAAGAGACCTGACTCACTCAGAGTTGGGGTTCTTGAAGTCAAGATCGTACTTGCCATCCTTGTAGAATTCAGACGAAGCAACATCAAGAGCGATCTTAACCTTTCCTTCGTAGCCAGCGTTGGCGATGGCGGTGACGAGGAGATCGAGTGACTCTTCAGCGCCAGAGACGTTAGGAGCGAAACCGCCCTCGTCACCGACGTTGGTGGCTGCATAATCACCACAACAGGATTTGCATCAGCATGGTCTTCCTATACTCCTTAATTTTCGTAGCCTTCAGTCCAACTCACCATCAATACCGTACTTCTTCTTGATAACGCTCTTCAAAGCGTGGTAGGTCTCAGTGCCAATCTGCATGGCCTCGTCGAAGTCCTTGGCGCCAGTGGGGAGGATCATGAACTCTTGGAAAGCAAGAGCATTTCCGGCGTGAGAACCACCGTTGATGACGTTCATGCATGGGACGGGAAGGACATAAGGAGCCTTGACGCCGGATAGCTCGGCGATGTGGGCGTAGAGTGGGATGCCCTGTGTGCGGAAGAGGTTGTTTTTGTGTTACGAGGTGAAAATGTAGCGAGAATGAGGAGAAGAGGAGTAGTGTCATGAAGTCAGCAACTGATACAAACTGGATAATGTTGTATAAGAAGATACAATTTCGGCCCTAACGGTCCTCCGTTTTACCCACCTTCTCAGCAGCACCGGCCTTTGCAGCAGCGATGGAGACACCCAAGATAGCGTTTGCTCCCAACTTGCCCTTGTTCTTAGTTCCATCAGTCTTCAAAAGCAGTTCATCGACTGCCTTCTGGTCTGTGACCTTGATTCCGGAATCAATCAAAGCAGGTCCAAGAACCTTGATGACATTCTCCACTGCTTTGCTGACACCTTTTCCTAGGTATTTCGACTTGTCGCCATCTCTGAGCTCGACTGCCTCATGGACACCAGTCGATGCTCCTGATGGGACGGCAGCTCTGAAGAGGCCTGTAGTGTTACACGTGCAGTTTGTTATGGGCGTACGTGATTTTGCGGGCCAAAAAGTTACAGGGCAAAGATACAGGAACGAGGCACAGGGGCGAGGGGAGAAGCAATTCCATGTCAGTCCTAGTACACGACCTAGCACGATAGCAGTCAATGATGCACTCACCCTTTGCTGTAACGAGGTCGACCTCGACTGTTGCATTATCACAGATGGAAGGCGGTGGAATACGATTGTTTGAGCTTGATAGCATGAGAGGCTTAAGAAGCCCAACACTCACCAGTAGGATTGCCTGGAAAGCACGACAGCAGTCAGCAGTCAGCATACGAGTAGTTGTCAGTGTGACCAGCCAACTCACCTCTCGAGTCGAAGATCTGGCGTGCGTGGACTGCTTTGACGGACACTGCAGATGGCGGCGAAGTGTCATTTTGTTGAGTGGAGAATTGGAAAGTTTTGAGGTGGGAGGAGGACAGGTTAGCAAATAGAACAGTGCGACTAGGATGCTTGCAGTGTTCAACTACTCCAGCTTATCGTTCGCACTCACTCTTTGTGTGCTGACTACTGCGTGTTGATGCGAGCGAGTGTGTGCGCAGAGAGGCAAAGGGCAATCTCGGAGTGTGATATCAGCAAAGCAGCCCGGAAATCCTCGAGATCAGCACGAGAAAGCGGCAAGGCATCCCGGCATTTCGCGAGGGATGGAGCATAGGCTTGCTTTTATATAGTTGCTGTTCTATTGCCTTGATTAGATAGACTAATGTTCATCAAGCAACGATGAAGAACGACTACTGCACGAAGAGAGAGTGACGATGTACTAGACTCCAGCAGGAAAGAATCAAATCATGATAAATGCTATGAGCAGAGAAGAGGAAGAGAATGCCATCTATCCATTCATCTATATAAGACAGCCTAGCTGCCCCTCCCTCTAATAAAGATTCGAGAGGGCCTGTTCAATCTGGCCATTGATAAACGCTTTCTTCGAAGTCAGTTCCACGCCATAGAGCTGTTGTACAAATCAAAAATATCATTCCAAGTCGTCAGTCTCATGTCACGCTTCAACTCAGAAACATTCCATACTACCCACCTTTTCTAATTCCTCCCTCACTCCCTTCTTCGTCAAAGTCTGCAAATCAGCTCTAGCAAGTATATTCCTAATGTCCATTTCCAGCTGTTCGTCCGAAGGCATCGTACCAGGTGGTGATCTAGCAGCCATGAAAGCGCTTAGACTTCCAAAAGACTGTCTAGATTGAGTATGCCTGTGTGAGATGCCTCCTCCACCCATCGGCATAGCGCCCATTGGCATCTGCATCTGCATTGCCATCTGCTGCTGGAAAGGATTCTGTGCACCCTGCATCTCGTACCCTTCTGGATATCCAGCGCACCCGACATTTCCGCCGACGTAGGCCGCGGAATCATAAGATCCCATATGACCATGTCGAACAGATCCAGCTCTTGAAGAGGTATAACCCATTCCACCTGCACCAGGGGTCATGTTACCAGGTTGAGGAGTATGAGCAGCACTCGAGTAAGAATTCAAAGCTTGATGAAACGATCTAGCCCCCATCTCAGACATTGGTGTTCTAGGTCTCGAAGCATTATTGAAGTTCATAACGCTTTCATGTCCATATATTGATCCTTCTCCTCCATATTGCTTATTATTCCCATAAGCACCACCAGCGAAGCTCATTTCTTGTCTCTCGGCTAATATCTGTCCAATAGAAGCATTGGATCCTCTTTCCCATAATTCATTCTCATAATCATTCCATGATTTTAATGGTATATCAGAAGCTTTAAATTCTCCTTCATCATGAATAACTAATTTTTTACCCTTTTCACCTAAAACAATTCTAGTTTGACCCCATGAGAAATCATCTTGTTTCCAGAATGAATAGAGTGGTAATAAGAATGAAAATACTGGTATAGCCAAGATATAGATTATCATCCATACTATCATTTCAAACTTGCGATGTAATAAGAAGATGATGGCTTGGAGGCCATAGATGGCTCCTAGCATGATGAGAGCAGTGGTTGGGACAGGTTGACCTTCTCCAGCGACGAGGTATACCAAATAGACGATATAAGCCACTGTGACTGGCTGAATGAGAGTTGACAGTAGATCGATGAGCACAATAGCTCGCATAGAACAGCAGCAGAAACCGCAAAGCCTATCGACTCGGCCTATGAGCTCGGCAAGATTGTGAATAGTCGAATTGATCCAGCGGCGACGCTGAGAGAGGAGGACTTTCCATTCTTCAGGAGCACTGCGAAATAAGTACACATTATTCATCAACCCAAACTCCGGATGACTCAAACGAGTATGATGCACCTACATAGTTCTTGCGTGAGCATCCTTGGTGAAAATCAGCTTATAGCTTGGGAAGTTCTTGAGCAGCAGGGTGGTCAGGTAGCGATCTTCTCCAAGATGAAGCAGATTCTTCATGTGCAGAGTCTTTAAGTGCCATGGTAGGGCAGTTAGTCCGATAGCAGCAAGGAGAAAAGTGCCCATTGTAAACTTACATCAACTCTATTCTCTCCAAATGCATTGATAACATCATTTGCGATAAAGAGAGGTTTATTCTCGACACTCCTCAAGCGATACATTGAGAAACATCCAGGTAAACACGTAACACTCCCAAAGAGTGATTCGAATGCTTTAGCGAGGTGATGTGAGATAAAGTACTGTAGAGACAATTCCAAGTCAGCTTCTCTTGCCATAATTTCGGAGGCTGATGTATTCAGCGAACACGTACCTCATACACTTGCATCATCGAAATAATAGACCGCTTAGCATTTGATAATTCCGTCTCTCCACAAGTAGCTAATACTTTCCTATCATGATTCATAGCAGAAACGAATCTATTCAAGCTAAGAGGATCAATTACAGTATCCGCATCAATAGCGAGTAAAAATTCATAAAAAGTAGGATTAACACCAATGACATTCTTAATTTGATGGTAAATTTCCAATTCGCATGGTGACATGGGCGAATCGAAGTGAACTCGATTAAAGAATCTCATTGTTAACATTTGCGAATCTCTCTTGCCTCGATTGCCTGGGCGAGATCTTTCACTAGGTTTGCCGACTTTTACTAGGACGATGTACGGGATAACATGCCCCGCATGCTCGTAGAGACCAGAATACACTTTACCCTGTACACCAGAATCGAATCAGTCAGGACAGGAACTATCATCCTCGATAGATCGTTAGACAATGCGGCTCACCATATTATGTTGCTTGCTACCCTCTCCGAGTGACAAGAAACTGAGCGGCTCTGGATCCAGCGCAGGATCAGCACCCAATAAATCCAGCACAATTCGAGGTGTAGGTCTATCATTTCCGGATCCAATAATCATACCGTCACAGATGACGAATAGTAGTTTCCGCTTATCATCGTACTTGAGACTTGCCAGAGATTCGAAACAGTCGCGCAGAGAATCTTCGCCTTCTGTATAACAAGGTACTTGACAAACGACAAATCGATCATGGTTCTCAGGTTGTCTCGCTCTTCCAAACTGTAGTGCAGCTATAAACTTGAATCCAACGATTGCAACCATAATGATTGAGAATGCAAGGAGAATATATCGTGAAAATTGACATTGTATCGAATTTCGAGTATCAAGCTTGCCGACGAAGAATAGATTGCGGAGGCATACTCTTTGGGCAGCGAGGAGATCCGGATCCAAACGAAGTGAATCTAGCTGTTTTGTAATGTCACTACCTGCATACGTCTTGAAGATCGACACTATCTGATCATGCATAAATTGACGGTCTGTGTCCGTAGGTGCCTGCGTGCCAACTGGCGTTCGAATGCCGCCGCCATTATTGTTGATATATCCTGTCATATCGTAGATGTTGCCTCGATAAATAACGGTATTGCGAGTTAATGCATCTCGAGCCCGCTTGCTGACGGCACCTTTGGTGTAACCCATGAATCCGCGTCTGAAATTGTAACGAAGGTAGACCATCTGCTCCCAGTACCAGTCAGGACGAGAGTCATTGGTGACTGTATAGCAACATTTGTCAGTGACCTCTTATAAACATTTACTAAGGCCGACTTACAAGCACGGAAGTCGTGATAGGCCGAATTTGGATCCGTCACATTGTTTGTGTCGAGAGTGACCCACGGCGAAATGAATCCATTCTGACCATTGCAAAGCGCATTGACCTGGACAGGAAATAAGTTCGTCGCATCCACCCCTCCATATTTCTGAACACTTCTAAGCGGGACGACCGAAGGATAATGCACATTTGCGAAATTTGTCAGATCGAAAACTTCACCACGTATAGCAACGAGCATATCATCTTGATTATTCGAATAAGAATGACTTGAAAGTTCCGCTGATCCATAAACGTATTCTTTCGGGCAAATGAGATTGCCCAGAATAGCAATGACGAAGACTGTAGCACCACATAGTAGGGAGATGAGCATGAATATGGTGACCTTCTCTCGCCATGCCATTCGTACGTCTGGCCGTTTCATCTTGCCAGGCCAGATAAGAAGGAAAGAAGGTATCCACCAGGTAAAGCACCACACCAGGAACTTCCATTGTTTCCGAGCTCGAGTCTCTTTGAAGACTTCGACTGTTTCTTTTTCGCCCGCTACTCCGGCTACATTACCGCTTAGACCTTTTTCTCCTTTCTCAAGCTCATGATGAGCATAGCCAGGTGAGGCGGAACCGCCTTCTTCCAAGTCAAGACGGGACTTTGCAAACTCATCGCCCGTCATGAAAGTTCTTCTATCGTCTTCCATAGCAAATGGATCAGAGGCGACAAGAGGAAGGGCGGCAGTAGAAGCGCTCTCTGCGAAGGCAGGATGATTATAAGGTCGATGCGGGGCATTGAATGGTGAAACCTCTTCAGCCATAGGTGAAGCGGCGTCCAGTAAAACTGTCGGACGAGAGAAGGGCGAATAAGGATCTGGATCTGGTTGTTCTGAGCGTGCTGCGAATTCTCTCTTTCGCTTCAGTTCGTCTTGGTCAGCTGAACGCAGGTAATCCTCCATTTGACGGAAGACACCATGGCTCAGGAAGACCTGTAGAGGGGTACGAACCGTGATCATCAGCAGGTGTCTTCACTTAAATAGGATGGATGTCTTACCTTCGTCTTGCCAATACCAAATTCTTCACCACTCCAGTCCATTTCTTCTTTGATTTCCAGCATCTTCTCCCTCCACATCATGCTAGCAACCCGCTTAACAAGATCACCCTGCCACCTTTCAATAACATTATATCTTTCCCAAAAATCTTTAAACTCCATATCTGTCATCCATCCACCACTATTTTCAGCTAAACACTTCTCTCTGATTTGCTGTAGACCTAATGCTCTAACTTGTGATTTAAGAAGACGAGCATCGATACCAGGCTGACCAGCTGTATTGGGGGCCAGACAAAGCACAAAGAACAAACGACATGATTCCGATAAGGTGGCGAAAAGATCGTTGAGTGAGGTGTTCAGATTCCCGAGCACACATCGTTGAGACAATAATTCTGCTCTTTTGGCGCATATTGTCTTCTTTCGGGTCAGTCCTCCAGCACCACCTGCCGCAGGGGTGGTACTACTCGGTTCATCATCCTTTTTGCTAATTGTATTCTTCCGCCTGATAGAAGGCTTGCGAGTAGTTCTTGCACCAGGAACACCAAGTCTATTCTCTGCTCCTTCGGTATCCCCCTCACTTTCGGCCGCGGTAGTGCCAGCGGATCTTGATCCAGACATAGTCGCTCTCTCATCCTTTGCAGCAGCCAATACCTCATTTGCGAATAGTTCCCTAATGAAAGAATTACTTGATCCACCAATGATTGACATATCTCCAGCCGCAGTAGTCGAGCTACTATCTTTCGCATTCCGTCTAACAGCTCTTCTACCTCCAGCAACAGGAACAGCTTTACCACCTAACAATTCAACTAAATCAGAAGGAACAATATTTAGATTCTTTTCTAAGAAATCTTCAGTTGAATAAGTAATATTTTCACAATCTGACCAATGTTCAATTGTAAAAGTACCAGCTCTACTATTACTACTAGTATTTGAAGAATCATTATTTTCTTTCCTCCAAGTAAACTGTCTATTTTTACCCCATCTTTTACCCATTGCATCTAACATTGTACGTTCATTCTTCCCTTTACGTACTGATTGATCATCTATAATATGGATTAAACCACCTGGCATATTTTCGAATACTCGAATGGTCTCGCTGACTGTATTTGGAGGCTCGAGTTGCTTGCTTATAGCAGCCAAAGGTAGACCATCATTCTTTTGTGCTGTATACGAAGCTTGTGAGAAGAGATGGGTGGTAACAAAGGCGGAGATGCGCTCCGATGCGAAGTTGTTGCAGAGCGTAGATAGAGTATTGCCTTCATTGCGGTGACCGGGTGAATTTGCTAAAGAAGGGAAGTCAACCAGGGCGATCATGCCTGTGAAGTAAGCATGAAACATTAATGACGAATACGTCAATATCATCCAGGTTGCTATTACCATCTATATAATGAGATTACTCACCAGCAAAATCCTCCTTGCACAGCTTCTGATTGACAAATTCTCCGAGCCAATCCCAAAGCAAGCGATACAAGGATTTAGCGACTCTTTCCTTATACTCATTTGCTTTTTCTACGTCTAAAACGACTGTACATCTCTCGCCGTCTATATATGCAGTTTTGCTAGTGAAAGCTTCTTCCAGACGTAACAGATTAGCTTCTGATGTCGCTGGATTATCGAGAAGACCTAGTTGAGATGCGATAATATGTAGTATTTCGGTAGTAGCGATAATACAGCCTGTATCGCTCTCGCTGGAAGTAGAAGGAGCGAACTCGAGTGTAGAGATATGAAGAATGGCAGCCAGCGTGGAGCAGAGTGAAGCGACTGGAATGAAGGAATGGAAATCGAGTCAGCGGGAAATATACATATCACTGTCAATAGCCTTCACCCACCCGCTTTTTTTGGGAATCCAAAACCCTTCAAAGCTTGTTTGAGAAGACCAAACCTCTCTTTATCGAACTGATCTTTCTCCATGCCAATCTGAGCAGGACCAGGTAGGCGTAAATGAGCACGTTCATTTGGACTTGCACCAGCAGCTAACCATCTAATGGCATTGAACGCTCTCTCTCTATTTTGAATACCATTAACTGCGCCTCCTGCTAGATTGAAAGAAACCTTCCCGGTATCCAAATCCAGATTATATAGTATAGTCTTGTAACCCTGTATTCTCCCTCTATCGTTGAACTGAAGTTCTGCATATCTTCCAAATCGAGGAGAGGGAAGCGTAGAAGCATCTCCACCAATGCATCCAAAAGCATCAATAATGAATTCAGCAGCTTGAATCTGTTTAGCTATTTTGAGAGATTTGGAAGATGTTGTTCCAGTAGCAGGATCGAGGGAAGCGCTATTTGAACAGAGGGATAGCAGAGCACGCGTAGCTAACCGTCTATGCTCGGATTGACCCGTCCATGCTGTACTACAGGCTGAATTGAAGATGATACCTTGATCCTGACCAGTTCTACGAAGGTAGTAGTACGCCTTTGTCGCTAACTCGTAAACATGCGGCTGTAGAGGACGATCATCTTCGTCGCTCCCTTGGAAATCATGATAGTCGGCGAGATGGGCCTGGAGGGAAGTAGATGAAGCATCGGGAGCTGTATCTGCAGCTGTGGAAGGACGCAGACTGAGGAGAATCGTCGAGTTGTAGTTTATGTACTGGTGAGACTGCTGTGCGAGCAGTGCTGCGATTTGAGACGCAATGGCATCGACGGGGACAGCCGCTGAGACCGGGCGGGCGTTCCCAGCAGAAGTGGCAGCAGCAGCACCGGCATGTCCAGTTGCAGTTCGTGGAGAGGCAGCATTGCCGTTCTTGGAGAGCAGGTCGCCAGTGCCAGCATCCGACGAGTCCGAGTTTGACGAGGCCATGCCAGGCGTTGAGCGTGGCACTCCAGCTGGAGCGGCAGTAGACGGCAGTGGTAGCAGTCTGCAATCCCGCTGCTATCCTCCCTCTCCTACACTCACTTACAAAGTAGTAATAATGCAAGTAAGCGCAGACTAGAAAACACTTCACATCAACAAATCTGCACACTCCTCCTCGCTCCTTTTCGCTTTGGCGTCGATGGCACCCCTTTGTTGCTGTCTTCGCCGGTCAATGCGTTCGCCACTGGGAATACTCGCACGTGAATTATGCATGGAAAGCACGGCACATCGTAGTATAAAGCATGTGTATTGTATTGCATGTATGTATTGAAGTGTGTGATACTATTACATTGCATACCTGATGTTCTTAGTTGATTGGGAAAGATGAACCTATTCCTCGGGAGAACTACTTGACATTCCTACTGCATATGCCAATGCACTATCACGATTGGCCTTCTTCCCTACTCATCCTCCTTCTGCTGGCATACCTCCTGTAGTTCTCCATAAATACCAGGAAGCTTATCAACTAACTCCAAAAACTCCTCAAATGGACAACTACCCCCTGGTCCACTATGACAATCAGGTTGTTCCTGGGGCGAATCATTAACTATAATCCTAACGTATGATTCCGTCTCTTTCTTCCCTCCATCTCCAGGTAACGGACCAGCGTCATCGACTGCACACTCCATTCTCTCAAGCGATACATGTCCCAAGAATGGGATAATCTCACTCGTCTTCCATACTCGAGTTGGATTCACTCTATCCAGCGGCATAGCGGCGGTAGCGTCGTCGTGTCCGTGGAAGAGATCCAATGCATGTGTAACCAGTGGAACTTCCTCTCTGTGTGTAAACCAGATATGAAATGCCTGAGGGAGAGTAGCGTTAGGTCCTTGTGTAGGTTCAGGTAATTCCAATGAAGACGAAGTTGGGGAAGATGATGATTTCCCTCCTTTATGTTTCTTGATATTCAACAAGTTTGACAATCCTCCTGCTGAAGTTGCTGTAGGAGTTGGCACGACAGGCGGAACGATACTTCGTCTAGCCCGAGTTTCTTTGAGGTTCTTGGCAGCGATCTGGATCCATGGGATGCCCTGTCACACACGTCCGGATTCGCCTGAATCAGTACAATGCTCTTCCTTTTCCAGCATAAACAGAGAAGATGGGTGTGTAGTGATCAAGATGCTCACCAATGCCGCTGTCCACTTGCGATGTCGGCCAAGCATATGATGATAGTACAGATCTTGACCGTACTCAAACTCAAGCCATTCTTCCTGAGTGAAGACGTCACAGAATTGGGAAGAACCACGAATGACAGTCTCATAGCCTGGAAGTTGATGAGAGAATAGACGACCATCAGGAACGAAGGCATTTCATAACATCGCCATCGAGCTGCTCGTGCTCAAGGAGAGGTAAAAAACTCACCACACAGCTGTTGCATAGCTATAATATCAGTCCAGTTCCAATTCCAACCCGGCAATTCCCCATCTCCAACTAATCTCTCAATAGCTTTCTTACCAACTAATTCTTGAAATCCATTCCTTTCAAATTTGCCTTGTTTTTTATCGAATCTATTACAAATTTTATGTGGAGTTAAAGAAAATGCCCAATCTGTATTTTTATTTGGTACTTTTTCTAAATCAATTTCTCCTTTATTTTTTCCTATTTTTCTTTGAGGAAACATTCCTGATACGAAAGCTGTACTTGAATCTACATCTCTTTCTGAAGAAGCTGTATAGATTCTGGTGTTTTGTAAGTCACGAGCGAACGAGGGTTAGAGACGATTAAGTGTCAGCAAGGCTTCTCCCCAGAGGATGTATTCAATGAACCACGATCTGTCAATTTTACACCCACTTGATAGCTGGATCATCGTCCTGCGATAACAAATCCTCATACCGTTGTCCCATCTTCTGACCTAGTTTCTTGGCATCTTCCGCACCAGGTCCAGTCAGTTGTTCCATATTATCTTCCGTAACTGGTGTTTTCCAATGCCTCAAGAAAGCCAAAGCATTACCATAGGGTGTCTTATCCTTCTTCTTGCCCTTTGATTTTTTATGCTCCTTCTTGTATTTCTTTAATTTGGATAAGAAAGGTCCTATCGATTCTGGATATTCATCATCGTTCATTGTAATGCTTGAATGCCTGATATAGTATTGAAAGGCGACAATGTGAGCCTGATGGACAAATCTGAGAGTTAACGAAAGGCATTCTCATGCCCACCTTGCTAGAATGGACACTGAGGATATTACACAGTGCTCAGGAGGATCAGGTCGAGGTCTATCAGCACAGCATTCAGAGTGTGTCAATATCATCAATTTCCGTTCTTCGTGGGTCTTTATTGCCCATATTCCAGGTGGCCCATAAAGTCACGTCACCGACGACTCACCCGTGACTGTCAAAGAAGGGCGATATGCTAGATTGGCAGAATAGTAGAATAGTCAATAGCAAGCAGGGGCGGAGCGCAATACAGGAGCACAGGCTCACCCAGACAAGTGATGGAGGACATTCCACTCGTGTGCTTCTCCGTCGTCAGAATACACTGCATTATCGCTGTGGTGCCCGCGATCGCCATCACCATTCTCCTTCAAGACCAGCTGCTGCTGCTGCTCAAACAGCGGTGATGCAGCGGATACAGACAGTCGACAGGCCAGTAGCAGACATGCTGCTGTGGTGCTCTTCATGCGTGAGAAGTGCTAGTCCAGGTAGACTGTCTTCGAAACCAATACTTGGTGAGAAAGACGACTCTGCGAAGACGAGCTCGGCTTGCAATGGAGGCCGATCAACACTATTAACATGCAAAGAAGATTCACCACAGTTTGTACTGAAATTCCTATAAGCTTCATTGCGTTGGCTGTTAAAATCTACAAATACAACAATCATTCATAGAATCTCGGCTGGTTCAGGAAGCCGTTCTCTCGTGGGTTATTTATTGTCGAGAGGCAGCGCAGATACAGCCTGATGTTTTGGTGATCTATATGAGGTGATAAGGTGTGGTATTGAATGGGAGTGTAACAATCTTGTTTGTTATATACTGCTCTAGTATATCCTGTTAACGCGGGATATTAACGCGGGATGGCATGCTCTATGATAGTATGTCCTGTCAAAATTTTGATATAAAATTCTTGAAATGCAACATGGTCGCTTAGTGCCATGCATGCCCTCATGAGTGACCGGAAATTTGCGTCAACAGGACTGAAGAAGACATTGTGATGCTTTCCGGTGAACGAGATAAGGGTGCCAATGCAATGGGAAGAAGGAGAAAAGTGCAAACGCACTTTTGATTGGAGTCCATAATAGGCGATCGGTTAATTCCCCGGTGGCGGCACTTGCAGGTGTGCGACTCCTCCAAGGCTACGGACGCCCTGCAATATTGGCGCGGAGCGATGGCAATCAGTCAAATCTATGTGTACAATCAGTCTACGACCACGACCGTCAAACCTCCCGCAGTCGGTACAAAAAGCGGAAGCACATATATGTACTGCAAGGAATGATGTGGAATGCTACATGTGAATGATGTCGTTCAAAGAATGCAATAGTCTAGATAGAAATGTCCCCATGCCATGATCTACCAAGAGCTAACTTGCTCTCTTTCCCAAAACTTGCCCGTCTGCCCTTGAATATCGCCAAGTGCCAACAAGACTGGTGTACGGGCACCTTGGTCTGGTGTAAGCTGCCCGTTACCCTTGGTCATATCAGTGTTGACGTATCCTAAGCACAGAGCATGTACTGATTCATCAGCCTCTGATTGGAAATCGCGGTCTCCCTTCAGGATTCAGAGCCAGAACTTACCTGGGCAGCAAGAGTTGACAAGAATGTCACTGCCCTTACTCTGCTCTTGCATAGCCAGGGCTCTCGTAATACCAGTGACACCAGATTTCGAAACTGAATATGCAGTAGTAGGCCAGCCAAGCTTGGAATGATTGCCATCTCTAACAGCCTTATGGAATTCTTCCATCAATTTGGTATAGTCTTCCACGGTCTTGCCATTCTTGAAAATCTCCTGAAGCTCATTGGAATATTTATGCAGCTTACATGCCATGGAAGACACGTTGACGAGTCTGCCTCCTTTACGGATAAGTGGTAGAATCTCCTCGCATGCCTCGAGGGTGCCGTAGTAATTGATAGCAAGAGTCTTCTCAACGACATTGGCGTCTTCAGTGTGTATTCACATGTCAGAAAAAACGTTGAAAGGGAACTGGCACATAAAGCGTTGACCTACCAAAACCATCGATAGCTACGCCAGCATTGTTAACTAGGAAATCGATCTGACCATGTTCCTTTTTCAAAAACGCAGCAAAATTTTCGATGCTTTTCTTGTCTGAGATATCCAAAGCAGCGTATTTGATATCTGTAAGACCACCATCTTGAAGTAACGCTTTAGATGATTTCAATTGCTTGTCCGATTTTAGATCTTCGACTGCTTTTTGACCGCGTGATTGATCTCGTGCGGTTAGATAAATCAAGAATGGTCCATTGTTGTACTGCGACTTGGGATATTGTAGTGCTAGCTGTCGTACTATCGCTAGACCGATACCCTATAGTTTTCGTAGGATGTCGAAGGGTCAGCTCCTACTTGTAGATCGTAGCCTTACGCCACATAGCTTGCTTCCGAAGGAGAAACAAGACCTTCGCTACTAGTCACCTTGTTACCACCAGTCACAGCTGCGATACGCGTAGGAGTTGTCATATTCGTATTGCGATATTGCTGATACAGAGTCAAGCAGAGAGCAAGCAGGATACCGCGGATTGCGAAACGATGCATGTGGACGAAGTGGTGGCGGGAAATCTGTCCGAGGAACGATGATGCTCTAATCAGATTCGATAAACAATGTGGTCGGTTGTGTCTGTGTGTAGATTGTGAAAATACATTGGTCGAGATGATCTGCTCCAGTGGTGCGCCAGAGCTCTTCTGCCACCCTGATAGCAGTTTGGCAACGTTGCTCCTATTGCTCAGTGATAACGCTTTGCAGGATTGCCATGTATCCAGACGGGGGGACTTTACGAAGATAGTTGTGCATGAACGCAAATTTCTTACAGTAAGATATGTAAAGTGCTCCTTGATTTTAAGATTCAAATAGGGTTCTTTAATTCACAAATGCACGAACTCGGTGTAGACCACTGCTGCCAATATGATACTCCGAGCTGATCGCATACCGGCTTTGCATTTGTACCAAGTGAACACGCTACGAGCTTTGAGCTGAATGGGCGCAGGAGCTCTACGATGGAGCGCAGAATCCCTGAGCTCGCGTCTGGCGTTCTCGCTAGTAAGACCCACTCACAATGGCATTAGATCAAGATCCTTCGCAACTTTTTCCGCACGTGGTCAACAAGCAACAGATAAATTCCCCTATAGGCTTTCAGATTTCCCTCCTGAGCGTATACGTAATTTCGCAATCATTGCTCATGTAACTGTCTCACGCTTAAGGCTCTACGAAGTTTACATATCGCTGATTGATGAATGTCTTTGACGTTGCATGAAGGTCGATCATGGGAAATCTACACTTGCAGACAGGCTGCTCGAAATCACAAACACGGTACCAAAAGCTAAGAAGGGAGAACGGAATCAACAGTTGTTGGATACGCTGAAGGTAGAGAGAGAGCGAGGAATCACAGTCCGAGCCATGAGCGTATCGTAAGGCCTCTACTCACTTGATTTTAACAAAGTTTCTAGAAGACATCTTGATGTATACTCGTGTCATTTCTCACAGAATGGTGTACACTCCGGTTGGCCAGAATAAGCCTTATCTTCTCAATCTTATCGATACGCCAGGTCATGTGGACTTCTCTAGCGAAGTGCTACGGTCTTTATTGGCTGTTCAAGGCGCTTTGCTCCTGGTAGACTGCACTCAGGGTATACAAGCGCAGACTTTGGTAAGTTGCTCTGCCATTCCATTTACTCAATCAGTGCCTAATATTATTCATCTTTCATATCGTCAGTCGGTTCTGGATGCTGCACACAAGCGGAATCTAAGCATTGTCGGCGTACTGAATAAGGTATGTCTGGCGTGCAATATTTCAGGATCTATGTCAGAATGCTCATGCGGAAGATCTAGATCGACTTGCCAAATTCTGATATACCTGGGACTACTGGAGAGGTCACCGCCATCCTAGGACCAGATGAACCTCTCCTGCCGGTTTCTGCGAAAACCGGCGAAGGCGTAGACGATGTCTTGGAAGCAATAGTGCATCATATACCTGCACCAGTCTCCGAGGGCACTCAAGCGTTGGCCGCCCTTGCTTTCGATAGCTGGTATGACGAATTCAAGGGTGTGGTGAGCTTGATAGCTGTCAAGTCCGGACACGTAAAGAAAGGTTAGTTCCACTTGCAGAGTTACAAGTTGTGAATATGCCCTAAATATCATTTCCTGAAGGCGACCGCATCACCTCGGCTTTCAATGACAAGAATTATGAGGTCAATGACGTTGGCGTCATGTACCCAAGTCCTAAGAGTGTCGATGAAGGTCTTGGACCCGGACAAGTTGGCTACATAACGTGCGGGATGAAAGATCCGAGAGATGGTCAGTCATGATAGATGACTTTAGCTCGACTGTAGCTAACATCATGCAATCATAGCCTACCTCGGTGACACCTTCTACCATACCGGTGCGCCAGTGGCTCCCTTGGAGAGCTTCAAACCTCAGAAAGCGATGGTATATGCCGGTCTATTCCCATACGACTCTACCCAATTCCCAAAGCTTGACGAGGCTGTTCGCAAAGTGAGTCTATATATCATTGTATGCCGAACACTAGTTAACCTTATGTTTAGCTCACTTTGACAGATAGGTCGGTATCAGTGCAGAAAGAATCCTCAGCTGCTCTAGGTGTCGGCTTTCGCCTGGGCTTCTTGGGCAGCTTGCATGCCGAGGTATTCCGTCAGCGGTTGGAAGATGAGTGAGTGATTGTTACAAAGTAGACATGGTAGTCTGATACTGATATTGTTTGCTTTTTCCTGTCAGGTATGGCTCAGAAGTACTGGTTACCAAGTCTTTTGTCACCTTGAAGCGTAAGCTGGAACGATCTCTTCTATCACCTCAATTCACACTGAGAGAACCTGTGTACAGTCGTTGAGAAGGATGGGACCGAAACGACTATTAACACCCCAGGAGACTTCCCGAACCCTTCAGAATTGCTTAATCGGCGTATAACAGCCGTACTGGAACCGATGATCCGGGCGACTATAATTGCACCAGATGACTATACAGGACCCATTATGCAGCTTTGTGCGGTATGTTCACTTTCACGAAATGCAGTCTGAATGCAGATCGCGATCAATCTACTTAATAACCTTTTTTTCCAACAGGATCATCGAGGGGAGCAGATTTCATTTGCTTATCTGGACAGCGCGAATAGCTCAGCGAAGCCACGCGTCAGTCTAATATACCACCTACCTCTATCATCCATCATTGGCTCCTTCCATTCGAAGATCAAGTCGATTACTTCAGGCTTTGCTTCGTTTGACTATGAAGAGGCTGGATGGACTCCTTCAAATATGGCACGTATGGATATACTCATCAACGGGAAGAGTGTGGATGCTTTATCGAGTGTCGTTCATAGAAGCGAACTCGAAAGAGAGGGAAGACTTTGGACTGCTCGACTCAAGGAAGTCGTTCCAAGACAGCAGTACGAGGTTGTCATCCAGGCTGCTGTAGGGTCAAAGATTATCGCACGTGAGAGGTGAGCAGTCGAGCCAAACTATATTACACCCTCTATAGGGATGGCAGCCCAACTTTCATAGTCTTGGGTAGCTTTCGCCCTTTCAAAGTCAATGCGCAATGCCCATAAGCAGACGAAGGCTGCTCAATATTCTGGAAGCTAGGCTATCATGCCATATTGCCACAGTGTATTGAATTTGCTGACATTTCCGCTCTTCCGCTATTTCCAGACTCGCGCCGATGAGGAAAGACGTGGTAAGTCTCATGACTCTACTCTGGAAGTCGAAAAGAGCTAAACAACGGCGATTTAGACTGGATATTTGTACGGAGGCGACGTTACTCGCAAGATGAAACTGCTCAGCAAGCAGAAAGCGGGTCTTAAGAAGCTCAAACGTATCGGAAATGTCGATTTGCCACCGGAGGCATTTTACCAAGTTTTGCGAACAGGCAGTCCAAATAGCAATGGGAAAGAATAGCTTCAACTGCTTATTACTGGAAAGAATAGCTTCAACTGCTTATTACTTCAAGATCATCATGTTGACGCGAGTCTTGAGATCTGTTTGTAGTAGACAAGGAAGACCGGCCTGCCGCTGGCATACCAACGCACGAGAAGCTCATATAGTTCGGACAAGAGAGCTACCACACGCTGCCTCAAGAGAGCCGACGAAGACGGTTATACCGAATGGAGTATACTCGCGAGAACCTCAACTATTTGTTAGTGGATTTCATAGCGCAGATCATGCCGCTTCCCCAGCCCTCAGCGGGGTCTATATCAACCGAAGGCTAGTCGTAGTAGCCGTATAAGAAGAAGTCGCACCGTCCAATTCAATCAGATGACCTATAGAGTCTCGTAGAGCTTTATTCTCCTATGCTCGTGTGCACCTGAGCCTACGCATCAGTACAGGCGTACTTCCTATTCTGTCAAAATCGCTATTATCGACGCTATAGGCAATGGGATACGATGACTGCAATACTGCCAAGATGTGACACTTCTTACTACTATTGAAGTGACTGCCGACTGATATAGCGACGTCTACTGACACTCTGACCCATAAGGTCTCTGAACATTACAATTTCCCCATGTTTCGAAGGTAGTTCTCTACATCGCCAGCTACACACTCCTCAGCAGGTGGGCAGGCTGGTTTCCAGCCTAGGTCTCTCTTGGCACGAATAGGAGCCGGTCGCGAGTTAGACCCTAACATCTTGCCCGCAAGAGGTCCGATAGCTTTGAGTTCATCTTCAGAGAAGCTAGTTACTTCGTCTGTCGAGATGAAACCTTGCTGCTTCAGATATTTACCGACTTCCTTGGACAGAGCACCCCAGCTGGTCTCTTGAGCAGAACCGATAAAAGTGCCTTCCCAGCCGGACGGAACAGGCTTTGCTTCGTCTGCCTCACCGTACAGGCGATTGAGGAGACATATGTAAAGATCGGTGACATCGTCAACGTGGACTGAACCCCTCCTGTAAGGTACGAGTTGATCTTAGTACGATGTTTTGATAGAGCAAATCTGACCAGCACACCTAGACAGTCCTTTTCCAACTTGTCCAGCTTGACCTCGGCTCAAGGCCAAATCGGTAAGCTTCGGGATTTGTAGTGAGTAGCTCTTGAATGGCGACTTGGACACGCCATAAACCAGAGCCGGCATAACAATGTAAGATCTGATGACTTGTTTTTCATCCTGAGCGTAGATGCTGCGACGATTTGTGTCAGAGTACTTCCCAACTAATTCAATTATACCAGGATCTCACGCCAGATCCACGTCCCGATGCCAAGCATCCTCTGGTATACTTTTCATGTCTTCGACTTTGCTGTCCTGTAGGATTGAATAACATTACTAGGTGATTTCAAGCTCGATGGGCTGCTCCAGTGCACTCACGTCGTATACCTTACCACCTTCGAACATACCGAGACTGTCATCAGAAAGAACACCAGTCCCCGAAGTATGAATATATATCGGTCGCTTCCCCGTCTCTTCGTGCTGCTTCGCCAGGCCCTCCAAGATAGCTTGTACGGAAGTATCCGAGTGTGCGCAATCAATGACGAGATCTGAGGCGTATGCTGTAGCTTTGACTGTTTCAGGATCAGCCACCAAGTCACCTTTGATGGGTATTACACCCAAAGCAGCTAGTCTCTCTTCGTCTTTTGGGGACCTATACAGAGCAGTGATTTTGAATTGCTTGCCTGATGGACTAGCGAGAATGGCCTTGAGCAGGCTGCCGCCGATATAGCCAGTGGCACCGAGAAAAAAGACCGAAACAGTCATGTTTGATGACGGACTGAAGAGGCTTCGTATTGTGGGTTTGTGTCAGGACACTTGCTGTACTAGCTAAGTTGACGTGCCCCAATCCCAATCCTGGGTCAAAAGATGGCCCCCAGGAATACCGATACCGGTACCCGTCGTCGAAAACGCCGGCTTGCAGTAGCAGATCGGTGCTTGCTCGGCGTTATCGACTATGTAAATAGTCACAATGGACTGTACGCAGCTCCACTATCATATAACCGCCCCTTTGGATAGCTACTGCGTCGGATGGATGAGATTGGTTGGGACAGCAGTTCTTGATCTGCTAGTGAAGGCCCGTATGCAAAGTAGATTCTTAGATGGCGGAGTCCAGCTATCGACCAGGATTCGACAGCAAGCTAAGCTGTGATACTACCTTGCTAAAGCGGACTCAGCGGTTACCTCAGGAAAGTGAGACTGACTATAGGTACACTTCTTCCTGGCGAAAAGCAAGTCCGAAGTGGCCAAACAGTCATCGATTGATCGCCTTGCCAAAATACCATAGTTGTTCTTCTTGATGAAACCGACTGCTTTTGGGCTTTTTCATCCAGAAAGCTGGATCAGCAGAAAGAAAGCTTGTGAGAATGTGGAACGTGAATGCTGGAAGGCTATAAAGGCAGGGAAAGCAGTCAAAAGCTGGAGAGACTACTGCCCAAGCCCTTCGAAAGCTGCACATCAACTCTAATACAATGGCAGAACGTAGACAATCCGCCAGCAATGGCGTGCAGGAGCCACAACTGCGTCTTCGAGTGCTCACCCTGAATGTATGGTGCGTACGAGCAGTGGGCCTCCTTGTGCTACGTTTCAGACGCTAATCACCAGTTCTCCACTGACTGTAGGGGTCTCAAATATGTCTCCAAATACCGACAGGAGCGGATACGAGCAATTGCGGACTATATCAGCCTGCCAAAAGACCTTCACGCACATGCCTCTGCCTCCGCTCAAAACGGCCTCAGCTTGAATCACGCCGGCTTCGGTGGCAGCTGGAACTCGCAAAGTACAGCAGCAGGATCACCGAGTAGCCAGGACAGTACGAGCAATGGAACAGACGACGAAGGCACGCCTTTGCGCAAACCTCAGAATGCGGCTTCTCGAGGCGCCAGGGATGGAAACGGTGGTGCAGCGGGCACAGCTGATGCAGCACGAATGGAATCAAGATGGGATGTCGTTTGTCTACAGGAGCTATGGTGTTCGGAAGATTGGGAGTACATGCAGGACAGGTTAAAGAATAGTGGATCGGGCCTCATACATGGACGGTACTTCTGGAGGTGGGCTTTCCCAATGCTTTTCTTCATGCGAGACAGGATAGCCACTGATCATCATTCTGTGTACGCAGCGGTGCACTTGGATCGGGCCTCTGCATTTTGTCAAAGTTTCCCATCGTTTCGACTTCAACCTGGCCTTATTCCCTAAATGGCTCTCCCCTGCATGTTATTCAAGGGGACTTTTATGTCGCAAAAGCCTGTGGTCAGGCCACTTTAGATCTCGGAGATGATATTGGCCACGTTACCGTCCTGAACACACACTTCTTTGCGCCAGGAGGAGAGTCTGGAGAGGAGTGGCAACGCAGTCATCGCTTGACGCAAGCGTGGGAACTTGCCAAATTGGCAACGGTTGCAGCTGAGCGCGGTCAGCACGTCATTGTCGTAAGTTGGGCTCCCAGCACCTTTAGGCGGAATACAGAGACTGACGTGTTGGCTGATGATAGTGCGGTGACCTAAACTCAATACCCACTTCACTTCCTACAAATCTCTTGCTTTCAGTGGGGAAGCTCAACGATGCTTGGTCCTGCGCAAATAGCCTTACCCGACATAACAGCTCAGGTGTGCCTCCGACAGCGATGGAAGCCATTATAAATAACGGCATCACCTGCGACAACCCCTTGAACTCTTGGTCAGCTGGCAAAAGATTCAATGATGATGTAGTGCGCCACAAAGGCAAGCGGTTGGACTACATAATGTTCAGACGAGCAAAGAAAGGACGCGGGGCAGCGGATACGAGCTGCATCCATGTCGAAGACTGCAAGGTTACTGCAACGGAGAATTGCCCAGGGACAGACTATTCCCTAACGGATCATTTCGGCGTCGAAGCCTCATTCGCCTTCACCTCCTTTGCCGAGTCAGGACCCTTGTCGCCTTCAATGCAAGACCACGCTGGCGAAACACTCATACCGGCTCGGCCTCATCCACGAGAGGCGGTATCGCTGGCTTTAGCAGCCATTACGATATACGCTTCGCATTCACAAATAGCACATAAAGGCCAATTAACTCTCTTTGGTCTGTCACTGCTGGGTATACCAGTCTTGAGCGTTGCTGCTTCCTTCCAGCCTATCAAATGGCTCAACTGGATATTTGTGCTTCTCGGAATCGGCAATGGCGTTCTAGGAGCCACGATGCTGTACACTGGTTTTGTGGGTGGAAGATGGGAGAGAAGTGCAATCAAAAACGTCATGGGAGACATGGCGATTGAACTTGAGAGACAAGACCGTGAGGCAGCAAAATAGACAACCTTACGAAATATAAAGTTGTTAATGGCCAGTGTAGCATGTTAGATACAATAGCAAGGCATTATTACCATGTATGAAGTAATCTTTATGCACCGTCCCGTTTCCGCCCTGCACAACCATACCTCGAGACTTATGCTTTACTGCTGCGTTCTAACAATTTCAGACAATCTGAATGTGCCCTTCCTGCTTTCGACTTCCTTTCTGGCGCTGTGGCGCACGCACAGGCAGGGCGCCATAGCCTTTTACATCCAGCTTTGCCTTCCGACCTTCATTTGCAAAGGTAATAAAGACGAGATGGCAGATTGGGAAGATGACGAGGATGCTTTCCTGTAGGTTTGATGCCTTGCCTGAAGATTAGCTTGTACCTAGCATCCTGTACTGAGGAAGTGCCTGGCTTGCACCACAGGTATGGCGGCTCGACAAGTACGTCTGCCCCAGCCGCATCAACCAGCGCAGCTGGCGGGTTGAGTACAGCAGCAAGCACATCTCAATCGCAAGATACTGTAAATCCTCCACTATCAATGTACGAACAGAGCACGGTGGGGAATGTGGATGAAGGTGAAGGCGAGGCAGACATGGATGAAGAAGATGAGGAGGAGGAGGAAGAAGAGGAAGAGAGCGACGATGTAAGTACACTTTGGAACACTGAGACCTTCTGACGTTCGTCTGACACCATGATCTCTTCAGGATTTCCAAATCATTATGGATGCTAATCCAGCGACCCGTCCACACAATGATCTGTTAGTAAACGAAACAAGAGCTACCAGAGCGAGGCTGTCACTGATGACTGCATTCCATTTGACAATAGAGCACGAAAAGTTGGCGCTGTGCCAGTGAAGCCTCCAGTACCTTCTTTAGTCAAAGAGCCTCCTCGGCAGGACTCTCTGCAGCCTTCGGCGTATGCTGGAAGGTTGCAGGACAGAGGTAAGTCAAGATGACATGACTCCTTTCGGCGCTGAACGAGCCTAATGATTGATTAACCATCTCTACGATTAGGCTCCCCATCAAAGCCTCCTCCGGCGACAGGTCCTTCGAATCCTTTGGTATCTCTACAAACGACCATCCACGCCACCGGCTCGCCGATACCAGCACCCTCTCGTTCACCACCACCCGACCTCAATGACACCTCCGCTACGTATACAGGGACGCGGAAGGACGAAACAGAGACCAAGCCCGAGCCACAACCTATCATCGATGTCGACCTGGACAGTATAGAAGACAAAAAGTGGAGGAAACCAGGGGCGTACCTGTCGGACTATTTCAACTATGGCTTTGATGAAGCAACGTGGAAAGAATGGTGCGCAAAACAGCATACAATGCGTAAAGACCGTGATCGCGAACGAGAGAATCCTTTCCATGTAGGTATTCCACGCAGAGGTGCTAGAGGGAACGCAATAGCTGATATTCCATACGAACAGGTCTTCGCCAATCTACCTCTTCCCGAAGCATGGGCATCTCTTCCTATGGAGTTAAAGGGTCTCATGATGCAGACAATCATGTCGTCATTCAACGGGGCGAGCGGTTCCCAACAGCAACAGCAACAACAAATGATGCAGGGCATGATGCCGCCTGGCATGGGCGGTATGCAAGGCATGCCTCCGAATATGCAAGGAAATCCAATGAATATGGGAAATATGGGTGGAATGCCAATGGGTGGAATGCCCATGGGCGGAATGAATATGATGGGCGGTGGACCAGGCCAACAACAGCGTGGAATGAACGGTGGGTTTGGTGGGCAAGGGATGCAGCAGCAGAATCGAGGGCGGTGACAGCGGTGCAGCAAGGTGTCGGGTAGGGCGGCCTTCGGTTGTATCAGTATTACAGAGTAGGCCATCTGTGTCTACGTGTGTCTCACCTTACAACATACGCATAGGCAGGTAGAAAGATGGAAAGCATGTCGATGGTTACTTGACAGGATCTGAATCGACTTGTAGATCGTGAGCTGTTGTTTCCTGATCTGAAAGAGGCCAGTGCCGAAGACTTAGCAATCGTCGAGGTGTACGGGACATGGGTGTTCGAAATATTGCTAAACAAGTAGACCAAATCAACAAAGCCCTGCGTTACTGGTACACTGTGCTACCGATACCACCGATATGGCATTGCTGAAACTAAAGCTACAATAAACGTGTATTACTGCGTTCATGAGTGAATTAAGACTGCATTCGTAGTGCAGGAGTAGAGGTTTTCCTGGCCCCTCTGCCCTTGCCGCTGTTCCCTAACCAGCTTATTACCTCTTCCCAGCACTTACGACCTATTTGCATATGTTGACCACGGCACTTTCGCTGATGGAAACCGTCACTCTCGGCTAGAGCGCGCAGACCGATGTAGTCCTCCTCATACAGGGGAAGGTCGCTGTAGGGCAAAGGTGAAGATGGATCATCTGCGGTAGGAAGAGTGAAGAGTGTCGATGTCCAAGGTATGACCGTCATGTCTTGACTATATAGACGTGGGCGCATTAGCTATCATTCATGATCGTCGTCGGAACCTCGAAGCATCCAGGCAAAATCCGAAAACTCACTCGAAGGCGAAAGTGACGAAGTTATTGATGGTTGAAAACGCTGCCTTGTATGTTTCATTGCGTGGGATGTCCTGGCCCGGCGTACTGAGCCTGATGCCTGCTCCGCTTCGTGGCTGGTTATCGCTGGCTCTCTCGTTATTGATATCTTTCAGAAAAGAATCATGAGAGAGATATTCATCTATCTTGGCTTGGTTGCGGAAGTACTGCGCTGGTACTACACCATTCTGGGCGTACGGCGTCCAGACTCCTGTTCGAAGGGCCCACTGCGTAGCTTTGCAGAAGAAGTCAGTTGGTTTGCAAGGTGGAGAAGATGAGATCCCCATGTGACTGAAGTGTACCGCATCAGAAAAGTGCATCATTCCACACAGAGAAACATGAGCAAACGTACGGTGAACCCAGTGTAATCAGGTTTCGAACTCTGGGGTAACCATCTTGCAAGCCGTATCGTTCAACATAGCCACGAAGAAAGACGCCTCCTTGAGACAGACCGATAGCATCGAAGCCATTCTTGAATTCGTCTAAGTCTCTCAGCTGTTCGGCCACCTTTGAAAGCATGTTGTCCATGTTTCCGAACAGGGTCTCCTTTTGATCCGCATTCGAATCGTTGTTCGTGCGGATCATGTACACGAAAGTGCTTGGACCAAGTGCAGCGCGTATATCATTTGCAAGATCTGCTAGCCCAGGAGAATCGTAGCTGTCGGGTAGGATCAGTGTGACCTTATGCACAGTGCGAGACACATGTATTTGCCACCCTACCGGTCTCCGAGACCATGCCATATGGCTACAGGGAACGAGTCGGACCCTTCTTGAGAGACTGGGAACGCCATAGCAGCGCCTAACGCAGCTACGGCGGCCATCAGCCAGCTCAGCGGCTGCATCGTCGGAAGACAGTCCTCGATCGCTCAGATGGGCCGAACGAGGTGGATGGACAAGAGCAGAGAAGGAAGCTTGCATTCTGACAACAGAACGCATCGACACACCATCATGGCGGGTCCTCAGACTTTCCAGGGCATCGTTACGGCGGCAAAGAGAATGCCAAAGACCATCACAGTCACCGTCAGTCGCCTGTGACAGACTGCTACTTGTGCCAGCCAGCTGAAATTATGTCGGATATCCAGGTCAACCGTCTGAAGATTCACCCTGTTGTCGGAAAGGTCAGTTCGCTCATGTAATAGCTCACGATATGCAGTGCAGTGCTGAATGTTATAACTCTTGCAGCCTCAGAAGCGACGGACGCGAGTAAGCTGAGCCGAATCCTGCATGAATATCCGACGGATTCTGGAGTTCATTCATTGACGCATCCATCTCATCTGCAACCTGCCTTCGCCATGTATCAGATGTTGACACATGATCCTCAAAATCTGGCAAACGTAGGAGATACTGTCCTCATTCGAAACTGCCCACCCAAGTCTGCAGCGAAACGACACGAACTAGTAGAGATCCTCAAGAAAGCCGTGCAAGTCAAAGGTATTACGCAAGGTATTTCATTAGACGAGAAACATGCAACACTAGCAGATGCAAAGGAGGAGGTTGCACACCACACGCCAGCTGCAGGGACATCGCATTAGGCCAAATGCTGCCCCGTTAGAGAAAGCACGAAAAAGTCACGTTTTTCGGTCGTAGTTCTGGCTGGGACGCCCGGCGAGCAATTCCGGACGACAAGGCAATCAGCATAGTCGTTATTTGTCGTTATATTTATACTCCGCATGATATATACTGTAATAAACTGTAAACATACTCCACTGGCTCTGTCTAGATGATGCCTTCGCAACAGATCCACCTCGATCATCCACTCTTCATGCTTGGTCTTAGACCAAGTTCCTGCAGCTTGCATTGGACTCACCTTTCTGATGTATACGGGTTATTGCTATTATTGAGTCCCGCATGAGCTAGATCTGAACCATGGCGAAAGGCTACAACCCCGCCGACGCTCATCGCAAGGCGCAAAAGGCCAAAGAGAAGAAGAAGAACAAGAACGAACGGAAGAGTGCCCGTGAAGAGGGCGAGGCAAAGAAGAGCACTGCCGGTGTGTGACAGGTTCAGAGTGTACCTGAATCCACCGTTTCGCTGACTATACACCCCTCTGATCCCATATGGACTTTTGGCCTTCTATTCAGGCTTGGAGCGTGAAATCAGAGAACTACAAAACAAGGGTATGGCCCAGCAAATGCGGCTGAGACGGCAGAGATCAACCAGTTGACGCCTGTCTGACTTCCCAGAACGCAATGGCAAGATTACTGACGCTGAACGTGCGGACCTGGAGGCTGCTCGTGCAGAGGTGGCAAGGCTACGCAAGGCAAAGGAAGACTACTTAGCAGCGCATCCAGAGCAGCGCGATGCTATCATGGGAGAAAGCAAAGCTGCTCAAGCTGCGAAACAAGAACGAGAAAAGGGCTCTGGGACAGTAAACGTTATGGGCGTACGCATCGGCTTCAGGGAAAAGAAGCAAGCAGAAGCCCAGGGTCTTCGGTTTGATAGGCAAGGGCGCTTGTTGAATCCGTGAGCTACTTTCAATGCGCCCGACTATCTTAGAAGGCCTGCTAACCTTGCTACGCGATCCTCTCAGCGAGAAGAGTCTCTATTATGATCCAGTTTTCAATCCTTACGGCGCGCCGCCCCCGGGGCTGCCGTATCAGGCTAGACGTAAGTTGGGCATTGAGTACTGAAATTTGCTATGTATGCTAAAACTTGCCTATAGCTCCAACCGCGGAAGAGCTGGCATCTATGCAAAAGCCAGGTAAGCCAAAGTCTCTGCTGTACCCATAACTTTGAGGTATTCATTCTCAAATGCTCTCCATAATTTCGCAGAACCCGAATCCGAATCAGACGATGATTTAGTTATGCCTGAAGGTCCTGCACCAGGCGAAGAGACCGAGAGTGAAAGCAGTGATGACTCGGACGATATCCCTATGCCTGACGGTCCCCCTCCTCCCAAATCTACGCCAGCCGACGGTGAGTTGTGGAGTTGATGAGCTCCTGCGACTTTTCGGTATCTTGGCTAAGTCCAACTTCTTTACGCTAGCCCCTCTTCTGCGGTTTGCTGCTCCTCCTGTGCCGGCGATGCCGCCGCTGCCTATTACAACGCCCAACACACATTCCAATGGGATGCCTCCTCCGCCTCCACCCATTCCAGCCGGACCTTCGCATTTCAAACAGCATCCGCCTCCTAAGACTTCTCTTCCTTCCCTACCTCATACACTACCACCTCGACCGACAGCTTTGAATGGCAAAAGCACTTTAGCAGCTCCACCCGCATTACACGGGCTTCCATCCAAGCCTTCTTCCAGTGGTGCTCCAGCGCCGAAGCTTAAAGAAGCATCTCCACCCACTCCAGCTATGTTGGAAAAGGCTAGAGCAGCGGCTGTGATTTCAGCTGCACCACAAGTGCGAGATTTAAAGAAAGAAGCAGTAGCTTTCGTACCGGCAGCGCTCAAGCGTAAGCGTCCGAACCAGGGTACATCCATCGACAGTGCGAAGAGACGTGTTACAGATTTAGAAACGACAACACATCAATCAGTACAAGGTCACATGGTCGCTACAGACGAATTACGTGCCAGAGCTGCACAAATGCAGTTACCACCTGGATTCGGGCAGCCATCTCAATCTACCTCCGCTCTGCAAACGCACGTTACGGATGGTGCTGAGAGCGATGGGGAACTTCAAGGGCCTTCACGTCCTTCAGAATATGGATATGAAGCTGGGGATCTGCCTGGTCTCGAAGACGAGTATCAAGCGTCAGCACCCTTACCGCCAGGACCTGCGGAAGAGGATGATTTTCAGGGCCCTGCATTGCCAATGCCGATGGTTGGCCAGCCACAAGGTGCTTTTGCACCACTCGAAGGCTTTGAGCCTCTGGAGGGTTACGAGCCATTGGAAGGTTACGAACCTCTGGAAGATTATGAACCATTGGAAGGTCTAGAAGAATGACAACTTTGAACTACTAGTTCAAGTTGTCTTATAGACGATCAGGTGTGCAACAGCTCAACCTTCGCTGATTCCAAGCCTCGTCTTGCCCCACCCTGAGACTAAGCAAAGGGGTGTACAACCTGCTGTAGCAGTTAGGTGTTTCTTTTCCGCGGGGACAGAGACAACCTTGGCCACTTGAGATTCCTTCACTTGTCTAAACCGACATTATTGCGGAAAGCTGCCGCTTAGAGTCTGGAAAAGCAGGAAGGCCGTATCTGTTGTTCACGTGTAGCAATACTTTATACTTTAGCAAGTTGCACATATTCAAACAGCGGCTTTGGGCCATTCACGATCTGCTAACACTGCCAAACGTATACAAAGCCTAGTCTGGACTTGAATATCTTTCCTGCTGAAACGTGGCTACTTTTCTATGCTTGAGATCTTGTCGTGCCGTAGTAGATACATGATAGCTTTGAGTTGATCGGGATTGCCACTGCAACGATTTCTCCAGAAAGCCTGGCGTACTTACTTTGATATTCGTGCAAGTCAAGGCGGACCTACGCTCACTCAAGAGAATGGGAGGTGTACTTTCCAAAGGCAAGGCGGCCACGCCTGTCGCTACCGCAGAAGCGGGGTCGGCAGCCGAACCAACAGAAAGTCAACCTGAAGTGCTGGATGAACATGGCGCTCGGACGCCTGCAGCTTCAGCGACGGCGGCAAAGCAGCAAGTCGATGAAACACAAGCAGGAAAGAGTTCAGCAGCTTCTCAAGGAGGCAGTCAACCTGGCGGACATGTCGAGTTGCCGCCAGATATGCAATTCATTCTGGAGTCGGGTCTGCATGAAGAACCAACAGACGAGGCCGCTTTCTCGAGCAAAGGACAGCAAGGCAGCATACAAGATGCAGTGAATGATATCAAAGCAAAGTACAATCTCAACCAGCCCATCGCAAACGGCGAGCTAGAGCGGATCCGAAAAGAGATAGAGCTGAAAACACGGTTGATGGCTATGCGCGAGGCGGCTCAGCAAAGACGTATGGCAGCACAGACAGCAGGAACTTCAAATGTGGAAAAGTCTCCTCAGCAGCAGCAGTTGTACAAGGTGGATCTGAAGGGCAAGGGTCGTGCCGACCAGGAAGATGATGAGTGAGTTGACAAGTCCGATTTGCACAAGCAAGCATCACTCACGTGATTGATTATACTCGTAGGTCCTCCAGCTCCGAAGGCGATTCTTCATCCTCTTCCGAGGAGGAGAGCGACTCAGGCAGCTCTTCGTCATCCGGATCAAGCATTGGCTTACGGCCGCCAGCACGAAAGGGAAAACCGCAGCAGAAGCATGACGATTCTGATATCGATGAAAGTGATGATGAGTTTGAAGCAGGGAAGCTGAAGCCTGAAGAGATTGCTCAAGCAGCTGCAGCTTTCGCTTCACAACATGAAGTCGTCAACCCCACTATAGCACCTCCGCCTGTAGATACCATTCCCACAGACGCCCCGTTGCGTCCTATTGGCAAGATAGACCATATCATCAATTCTGTTATTGTCATCCGAGCCGACATCAACACACAGGAGAGCATGAAAGGGCAGATTTTAGACGAAGGGAGTTTGCTGTGTTTGGGAGATAGGCGGGTCCTGGGTGCGATCTTCGAGACCTTTGGTTCTGTTCACGCACCGTATTACTCGATTCGCCTGCCGCCTGGACACCAACTAGTCGTTAAGACAGCTACTTCGGATGGCGCTGAAAGCGAACCTGTCGAAGCGGGAATGCAGGTCTTCTACTCTCCAACGCCAGATTTTTCTGGGCTTCTCTTCACGAGAGACATTCAGCAAAGCCAAATGAAAGGTAGCGATGCTTCAAACCTGTATGACGAAGAAGTTGGAGAGAATGAGATTGAGTTCAGTGATGACGAGCAAGAAGTTGCTTACAAACGAGACCTAAAGCAAAGGAAAAAAGAGAGATGGGCTGAAAGACAGCAAGATGGCCAAGCTGACAATGCCGAATTTGAATTCGATGAAGATTTCGATGATGCTGCGAGCATGCGGAGTGCAGCCCCTCCACCGCACGGTTCGATACATGACGAGGACAGCGAAGAAGAAGGAGCAGTTATCGAGGCTAGCGGAAGTCACAAACGGAAGTTGTCGTCCTCAATGGGCAGCACGCAAGGAGGAAACGGTAACAAGCTCTCACGAAATGATGGAACTTCAGGTCATCAGCGCGGGAGAGGTGCGCGGCCCGAACGAGGTCGAGGAGGTCGAGGTCGAGTTGCTGCGCATGGAGGTCGAGGCGGCGGTACGCGATATGGCATGGAAAGAGGGCGCGGGCGGGGACAAAATAGAGGCTCAGGGCGCGGTGCAGTCCCAGGACATGGTCACCTTGCACAAGGAAGGCCAATGCTTTCGAACGCCATACCGTCTCGTCCAAGCTATCGGCATCCTGATGCTCTACCTTACGATGATGTATCTTCAGCATCGTTCCAGCAACAAAGGCCGATTTCTCCAGTCAGGCCGCAACACCCTTTACCGCCTCGACCTGTCGCTGGCATAGAACCCTACGATCCCTCAGTACCCTTTGGCAATGCAGCACGCCCGCCGAGAGGCATGAATGCTCTCGCTCAGCCGTGGTCACCGCCGGCCGCATATGCAAATAACCATACGCCGTATGTCCCGACCACGCCTTATTCTCCTCCTCCTGTAAGCCAGCACTACCCCCAGCCCGCCTTCAACAACTCTTTTGGCTACATTCCCCCATTTCAGCAACATGCTGGTCAATATCAGCCTGGCGCTTTCTCTGGAGCGGGAATGTCTGTACCCGTCGCTCCCTACAATCCCAATGCCTCAGGCCATAAATTCGAGCCTTCAAGCAGACGCGACGGTGATACATCAGGACGGTAGGGCAAGATGTGGTCTCCCGTGCATGAATAGTACTATGTATGGCAAGTTATGCTGTCCGATAAACTGTTGTTGCTGCCATAGAGGCCATATCTGATGCATGCGTATACAAGTGATAATTCGACAGTAATTGCGCGCGTTCAACCTTTGATGATCTCTTTCACCCCTCATCCGGTAACTCTCGCGCTAACAGCCTCTGAAATGTTGCTTCCTTCCATTCCATGGATCTGACCACTTCGAATATCGGTTCCTCCGTAGCCCCCATCTCTTCGTACGCTTCCCAGGGTTCGACCTCCGATTCCGGCTTATTCGTTTCTCTAGCAACGATCGCCCTTGCACCTTTGTCTCGACCTTGAAAGAGCTCCGTCAGTTCGACGTGATCAGGGTTGAATAGCCTAGCTTTCAAGATCTGAAGCAAACCAAGTGCAAGCCGAAAGAGGAATTGGTCTCCCTCAAGAACAAAGATGTCCCAGGCTCGAGTTGCACTGTCTAGGCCTAAGTGACAGCTGAACAGCGTAGTTACCCAGTCTTGCAAGTATAGTGATGGACGAATGTCGTGCGAAACGAAATTGCGATAGACACTGGGCATTTGGTCTGCTAAGAGTGTGTTGAAGACGCGATAGTACGCCTCAATCTGCCAGAATTAACTAAGTATTCACAGTATTCACAAAAAACGGAGTCCAATCCATGCTGAAAACTCACATCTTCTTTGGTACCGTAATAAAACGTCGCCAACAGACTCTTATTGACCAGATTCACAAGGCATAGGAACGCATCTTGTGCAGGCATACAGACAAGCAACATACCCGCTATATACGAGGTTCCAGGACAGTATATAGGTTTGTCGTTTTTCCAGAAAACGCAATTCGCTTGTAACAATTCTATAATGTCAGAATGTAGCGGACAGCCTTCTTGGAAGAGCTTGGTAGACGGTAGGATGTGCCTATAGAAACGACAAGAGCTTAGCTTGTACAGTCTGAATTATGATTATTGACGTACGTTACGTCTGCCTCTATCGCCGTGGTGATTCCAGCTGGGAATTTTCCGTTACTCTGCAGCGATCTGGCCAGCGCCAGGGCTTTCGCATACGATGCTGATTGCATGAATGTTAATTGGCGTGAATCAACGGCGTTTTAGCTCAGCTGTAACACTCACTCTTTCCCAAAACAAGGCTGTTACCGATGCAACTCTGCCAAAAGCGTGCTCTATATCTCGGCGGCATCGTACCGCTCCACCAGACTTGTCTAAGCTCATCTTTCCGCAGGACGCTCCTCCAATTCGGCAGAATCTCTTTCTCCCAAGTATGTAAGGCTTGTGTTGATGCTATTTCTTTCGCTCGACGCTTTTCTGCCCTCGCTGCTTCTTTTTTCTTTGCAGCTTGCTTGTATGCCAACATCATCTCTTCAAATTCCTTGAGATGCTTTTTCTGCCGGGCGAAATGCGTCAGCTTTATACATGCACAGGACAAGGGCACCGCACTGACATCCTCTTCCCGCTCTTTTGGCGGTAAATCATGCGGCCTTGTTTTCGAAATGACTTTGTCTAGTGGAGAAGGTTTTGTCTTTTTCCGCCTTTTCAGCCATTTCTCATTCTCCTTGCGATGTTGCTCGAAAGATTGAGAGTGCGCTACTGACATGGGAACAGAATATGTGATAGGTCCATTACTGTTTGTCCGTGTTGTCGGTGCAGACTGAGCGCCACCTGTCGAGCTACCCGATGCAGAGCTCGATGCGCTCTGTGAGGAGCTAGCACGAGACAGGACCTCTCCACCCTTGATTGTCCCGTCCGTATCGTGTCTCTGAGGCTGTTGATGACTAGCGGTTGGCTCTGGTTGGCCATTTCCCGTGGCTGGACTAGATAAATCTGTTTGACTGGGCGTCGCCTTCAGGCTAGGTATTGGCGCGAAGGAAGACAATCGCTTTGTGATAACAGGTACCTCGGATAAACTAGGCCGCCGACTTCCTTGTCTACTATGACTCTTGCTCCTGGCGTCTTCATAATCTGAATCTGGAGCTTCGCCTGCTGTACCGACTGAGTCCGCTACAGAAGACGAAGACGACGAGGCACGCGGCCGATAATTCTCGATGTCAATTTCTGCTTGATATGTATCGGGTTCATGCGTGAAAGAAGGCGTTGAAGCAAAAGCCGCTGCATTCGCCATCCATGATGCTCGCCGAGAGGTATTGGCGACCGTAGACCCAGGTTCCATGACCATGTGCGACGCATCGGAAGCTGTTTTGCGATGCTCAAAGCCTCTTCCGCTAGAGTGTTGTCTGCTCTGGCCTGGTCTGTCTGTAGCGCTGACGCTGCCATCGGCTTGTTTCTCGCGACCGCGCTTTGACCAGCTAAAAGCCTCCTTGCCCTTGCCTTTGCCTTTGCTTTGAGTATTGTAAGGCTCTGACCATTGTATAGGAGCATTATCGTGGTCGAATTGATCTATTGTTGGCGTTGACAGTGAGATGTTGGAGAAATAGCCACTCGAATCGGCAACTGTCAGCTGCGCGTCTTCAGGCCGATACATTGATGCAAGAATATGCAAGTCGGGTGACATCTGCGAGAAGCTGCTCGCACGAGATGTTGACAGAGGTCTTGCTGTAGCAGGCTCGCTTTCTTCATCGCTTTGCCGACTACCGTGGCTGTTGCCATTGTGCAACTGCGCGTTCCTCGATGCAGCGTCCGCATCAATGGCCGCTTCCAGGTTGAGACGCGGCAGCGCTCTGGCCAGACGGCTTATATTGGCTTCCTCGTCGTTCACGCTGCCATCAATGCTGTCTCTGCCGTGGCTTGTTGTCGAATGCTGCTGCGGCGTAGGCTCCTCGTCGACTTGGGCACCCTGCGTTGGTGTCGCGAAGCTGGCAAAGGTCCCGTTTGAGTCCAGCTTCGGGGTCTTGAAGCTGTCGTCGGGGTCAGCGGACCACGCATCGTCCCCATCATCCATACTTTCTCAAATGAATGAGTTGCACAGTGTGGGACAACCTACAAAGAGGCGTGACCACGTGCAGAAGTCCAGAGTCGGCAGCTCAGTGGCGGTCAGTGTCGTTAGCCTGGCTATATATGCTTGGTGGTGAGATCTACGAAATTCCTCTACTACTTGGATGAAGACCAGGAATCTTCACGCAGTGTCTAGAGCTGTGGTACATCTCACTATCTTGCTCGTTATCCCATATATTGCCCGATCATCCTCTTCTGCAAAACTTGCCTGACAGTGGCTGCTTCTACTAGGTTAACCTCGAATCAAGCACAGCAAGAACGAAGATCATGGCTCTCGTAGATACAGCGTCTGGTGGAGGATGGCCTCGTGGCCTGTCTCCCTTCATGTGAGTGCTTGTTGTGTCAGATACGTGGATAGTGAACTGACAATGCTGAACCGATCACCACATGAATCTGGTAATAGTCAAGACACGCTCAAATCCCTAGGATTTAACACCATGACACCTGTACAAGCTGCTGTCCTACCACTGTTCATGAATCAGCACAAGGATGTCGTTGTCCAAGCAGTCACTGGATCAGGCAAGACCCTGGCCTTCGTTATTCCACTGCTGGAAAAGCTACTGCGCAGAGAGGATACATTGCGAGATGACCAGGTTGGCGGCATCATACTCTGTCCAACAAGGTGTGTTAGAACAGGCTTATCATGCACCTTCCTCTGTGACTGACCTATTGATCTAATTTTGCAGGGAATTAGCTATACAAACACATAGGGTGGTCGAGCAGTTCGTAGCAGCTCAGGCAGCATCTGCAGACGAGAATGGAAGCACTAGCAAGCAGAAGATACTTCGACCCGCTATGCTTCTCATCGGAGGAAATACTACTTTGCAAGAAGATATCGCCACATTCAAGTCGCTCAAGCCTGATATTCTCGTCGGTACACCTGGACGTCTAGAGGAGTTTTTAACTGGCAAGTCATCCTTAGGACTGAATAAGAAAGGGAAACACGTCTCTGCTGCAGCTCCTGCTGCGCCTATGAGAACGGTGTGCAATGTCAAGGAGGTAGAAATGCTTATTATGGACGAGGCAGATCGCTTGCTCGAACTAGGATTCACAGCAAGTATCACCAAGTTACTTAGTATACTGCCAAAGCAACGCCGTACAGGCTGCTTCTCAGCAACCATGTCCGAGGGTTTAGGCGAACTCTGTCGCGTTGGCCTCCGTAACCCTGTTCGGGTTGTGGTGAAAGTTCAGAGAAAAGGCAAGGCCGGGCAGGTTTCTGGTTTAGCTGTCGAAGAGCCAGATACCAACACTCCAGCCAGGTAAGCACCTTAACCTCCTTGAATGCCGTTATGGCTACAGACTTCGTCTGACTTCTTGATGATTGTGAAGTCTTCAGAACACATACATAATGTGTCCGACTAAGTACAAAATGGCGACACTTTTGAAATTGCTACAAACGGAGACGGCCAAGCAACCTGGAGAAACGGTTGTCCCATCTAAGAAGATCATCGTCTACTTCGCTACTTGTGCTTGCGTAGACTATTTCTACAAGGTAAGTCCAGCGTTTTACTTGTATGATGAACCAGGAAGGCGATTCTAATGCCCATTTTGCATCAAGATACTTCACCCTCTAGCGCAACTCTCACAATTCGATCTCAGTCCGTTACACGGACAGCAGTCACCAAAGAAACGAACTTCGACCTATAATTCCTTCTGTGGTCAGCCTACATCCTCAAAAAGGCCGCATCAACTGTTGCTATGCACGGATGTTGCAGCTCGCGGTCTAGATTTACCAAATGTTGATCTCGTGGTTCAATTCGATCCACCTCAGGATCCAACACAATTCAACCATAGGGCAGGCAGAACAGCGCGAGCTGGGCAGAAGGGCAAGGCGGTTGTTCTGCTCACTTCCGAAGGTAGAGAAGAGGACTACGTCGAGTTCATGAAGCGAAGGGGCGTGCCCATGCGGAATGAAATTGACGTATCGCACTTTGCTCCTGTGAAGGCAGAAGAAGGTGAAAAAGTGAATGCAAGTTTGCGCAAGATTGTCTTGCAAGATCGAGAGTATCACGATAAGGTATGCATACTGTGCGAATGGGAAAGATTGCCAGCGAATCTGACCTGTCCTACTTGAACAGGGTATCAAAGCATTTGTCTCCTTTGTCCGCTCGTACACGAAACACGAAGCAAGTTATATCTTCAGCCTAAAGCAATACGATCTCTTAGGACTTGCCAGCACATTTGGTTTATTGAAGCTGCCAAAGATGCCCGAATTAAAAGATTTGGAGGGCAGAGCAAGCTGGCCTGCAGCTGAGTTGGATTGGGATAAGTATGCTTATACCGACAAGACGAAAGAGGAGAAGCGGCTTGCGGAGCTTGCCAAATTAAAGATGGAAGAAGCAAATGGTATCGCCTCGTCGCACAAGTCTAAACAAGGGCCCAAACCCACACAGGCTTGGTCAAGACAAATTGAGGCCAAAGAGAAGAGAGAGGTGAACAGGGAAAAGAAGGCTAGGAAGAGAGCCTACTTGAAGGAAGAGGCGCGGAAAGAGGCAGAATCGGCGGAGGCCTCGAAAAACGAGGGCACCAGTCTCTCTGATGAGGACGATGCGGAGGATCTGGCAAACGAAGAAAGAGCTGCCAAGAAACTGAAGCGTGGCCGTATGGATCAGGCTGAATTTGACATGAACTTTGCAGAGTTGTAGATAAGCGCTGAGCACGTGCAATAATTGGGAGGCGGGAAAAAGGCCGGTCTCGCCGGCGTGATCGGTGTGCTGGGGGACGTGTTGCGATTCTTCAAGTTCATACCTCTTCTAGTGCAATACCATAGGCTTGTCGGAAAGGGGTTGCCAGTCCACATACCTCTGTCTTGCTGGTCCTTGTTAATTTTACATTCGGGACTTCTCGGTGATTCTGCCGGTTGGTTGGACGCTCTATCATGACTCGCAAATCTTCGCTAACAGGCTGACCTGGGGTTTCACGAAGCTGGACGACATGGCAGATACATTCGATGTCGTCATCAAGACCGTCAAGGGCGTGCCTCAGGTTGCGACTGTCTTCCCTGCAAAGCCGAACGGCCGGTCTCGCGATCAAGGCGTACCGCTTGCTCTGTATCTCCATTCGGGAGGCCTGACTGGCGGGTCTCGTTTAGGCTATTTTCCTTACTGGCTATCCAAATATTGCAACGACAGAGGCGTACATTTGGCAACTCTTGACTACCGCCTCATCCCTACTGGAAGCATACAGGATGTCGAGAATGACTGCTTTGATGGTTATCGATTCTGCGCCACTGAGCTCTCAGAGCATCTAAGGAAGAGGTCTCTAGATCCAGTCGACCCCTCTAAAATGATTGTGTGAGCCAATTAGGACGTTTCTGCAAGTATACATTCGCTCACGGTATACTTTGAATCACAGGACATCTGCCAGTGCAGGTGTGCTTGCAGCGAGTTTGCTGGTGTTACGTCTACTCGAAGAAACCCCCGACCTGCCTCCACCGAAACTATTCCTGGGTCTTTATGGCATGACAAACATCGCTTCAAGCTTCTACAATGTGTACAAGGATTACGAGCAAAGTGTCAGCAAGGATACGTCTCAAAGGCGAATGGCGGATGTAGTCCATCTATTTGACCCTAGCAGAGCTCCGGTCATGGGAACGGACGTTAAATGGTTTAGGACGACGATCGATTCGGCGAACACAGACGAAGAAAGAGAGGCTTATGACCAGACAAATCTGTACTTTGAACAAACAAGCGACCTATATGTAGACAGGCTGACTTGTCATCTCTTTCCTTCAGGACTGGGTCGATGTTCAACGACGGAGTTACCGCCGATATTATGACCGGCCACAAGGGGATTTCAGAACATCTCCGTCAGTTCTATCCTGCCCTAGACGAAGACATTGAATTGCAAAAGCAGAAAATACCCTCTGAGGTTGCAAGGTGGTTCCCGATACCCCGCTTGACATCGAATTTCCCGAAAACGCTACTATTCCATGGAGAGCAAGACATAGCGATCAAGTACCAAGACTCGGAAGTGTTCGACAGGCAGCTCAGAAGATTAGGCGTGGATTCAAGATACGTGCTCGTCAAGGGAGAGGGATCAGGCCACGGTTTCGAACGGCAACATTATGAAAAATTCTGGAATGAATACATGTCCGATAGTATGCAATGGCTGTTTGATTCGCTCTGAGAGAGAAGGCATTGTAATTCAAGCTAATATATTATTGAGAGTTTACTCTCAAGTCATACAAAAGGAATGCAATTCAGAATATATCTGAGAGTATACTCTCAAAAATATATGAATGTAATTCACGCTTATATATTCGAGAGTATACCCTCAAATATATCGATGTAGTTCAAGTCACAATATTTCGAGAGTATACTCTCAAAAAGATATGAATGTGACTCAGGCTTATATATTTCGAGAGTATACTCCGACACTAAAAGTGTAATGGCCGCCACCGAAAGTATGCGCCGCATACTTTTGTTCATACTATGCGCCGCATATTGCTCGAGTATATAACAATGGCGGGCGGTGGGGTGGGTTTGCTCCGACCCGTAAAGGGGGAGCTCAGTACAGCTTGAGAGTAAACTCTCAGAATATTGTAGATTACACTCGTAAATCTTGAGAGTTGACTCTCAAAATCTTTTGACGTGAACTGTACTCTCATATTTGAGAGTACGCTCTCGAGATATACTGACTTGGATTACATTGATATATTTGAGAGTGACCTCTCAAGGATATATTAGCTTGAATTCCACACTAGATATTTAAGAGTAAACTCTCCATAATATTTAAAATTTGAGCTACATTATATATTTCAGAGTAAACTCTCAACAATGTTGTAATTTGAGCTACACATGACTTCAGAATACGATACAGTATTTTTCCTAAGTCGATCAATCAGCCCGCAAAGAACGCTTCCCAGTCCAGGAATTCATTTGCTGTCCCAGTGCTTTCCAGAGGAAACCATGTATACTCCGATAATAGCTTGTCTACCTTGTCGGGACTCATATTTGCAATATCGTACTCCTGCTCGAGCGGCTCTTGCTGGCTTTCTTTCAGTTGCAGCGTTTGCGATAGACTGTCGCTTTGATTCGCTCCTACCACAATTGCGGCGTTGCCCGACGGGTCACCAAGTCCAGCGCTAGCGCCAGCGAAAGGCGTTGGCGCCCTGCTCGGCCTGCGCGACTGCATCCTGTCCTTCAGCATTTCATGCAGCCGCTGACCGTAAAGCCATGAACGGCCGTAACGGTGTTCCGGCGTCCTGCCTGCAATTTGTAAACGGTCTGCAACTTGAGAGATGAGAAGCGAAATTGAGCTTTCGACCGGAGCAACAGTCTGAAAAGACCCGTCAGCAAACGTATTAAATGGCAGCCATTCACGCAAAAGGTTTACCTCAGTCCAGCGCGCCAACAAGCGCAAGGTGAAAGCAGCCGCGTAGGCGACCATGACGAATGTGTTGTTGACCAAATATCTCAAAGAAAACTCGTCCGCTCCAACAACTGCTTGAAGCGTTTGAATGGCTGCCAAGAGTGCTTGCTGAAGGATAGCCGTCTCTGTAGGCTGACCCACATGACCTCTGAGGGCATTGATCCAAAGACTGAGCGAGGTGTGGCCCCTGAGCGAAGTGTTCATTAGTATCATTAGTATCCGACCCTTCCCGAGGTCTTCTCATCTACATACTCGACAATCGTAAGATAAGCGCGGGTTGTGACCCCGCCAAACCAGGTGGAACGCCAGTCACTCCTACAGGGTCGATTCAGCCTTTCGTTCTTTCGTGACGATAGCCACGCATCTTTAGTGGCGGTAAACGACTCACAACATCTCTGCCAGGACTGCTTTAATGATTGCAGGGCTTGCCATTTTCGCTTGGCCAGCTTCCTTATCACTGCTTCTATTTGGCGCAACTATCCGAAGAATGTCGGGCTGAGACTCGAAATCAGATTTAGGGCTTATGCAGCGTTAAATTTGAGCATATTGGCTTACGATAGCATGCCGCAGGGCGCAAAGAGCAGCAAGGTCCCAGTCCGCGGGTGTGGCGGCGTCTTCCCGAGCCCACTGCATCAAAGAGCTGGCCAGCTCAGGCTCAGGTATCAGGTAGCCAAGAGTTTGACCGCTTATGAGAGCGAAACCACGCTCATAAGCGAAGAGGATTAAATGCAGGCGCTCATAGGATCGGCGATACAGCCTTGCCTCCTTATCGGTTTCCGGGCGAGGTCTCGCTAACCTCTTGAAGCGATCATGCGCGATAGCCAAATACGTGCCAGTAAGTTCTAGCGTCAGATGACGACCAGCGTCCTGAGAAAGCTCCGATCCAATCAGCAGAGTAAATAAGCACAACAAGGGCCGACACACGTACTGCATACGGCGCGAGGACCATGAAGCCCTCCACAAGCTCCAGGGACGAGTTACCTTCCATGATGGCATTCGGTATCAGCGTTTTCTGTAAATGGTAATAAAGGCGTTGCGCAGCTGCTGCGTGTTGATCCATGAATCTGCGTGATGCCTGTCAGCATGCCACATGAGAGCTTGTCACCTTCAATCAACTGACTTGGCACCTATGGACAGCATAGCGGTCAAGAGAAACGTAGAGGTAGTGCTTAAGCGATCGAAAGTGTGATACTCTGGATCAAGAAGTGGGTTCTAGCAATATGCACGGGTAAGTTCCTCAAGACATGCCTCTGGACCAGCCAAGAACGTAGGACCCACCAAAGGGTTGCAGTGTGCGAAATAGAAATCAATAATTTGCCGTGCTTCGCCTTCTGTCACGAGTGATAGTCCAACGGGATCATTGTTAGGTTCCCAGTCAAGGGTGCTGTAGGGGTGATTTGCCGCAAAGTAATCGGCCTGAGTGGTAGTCTTCGCCAGGTGTGCTCGTGAGGCATAGGCGTCGGAATCTCTCATAGTCATTCTTGTAGTGTCTTTGCTCGGTGTCGTGCTTTCACTTATCGCGTTGAGTTTTGCAGAGGCGAGTCTGCTGTTCTTTATGCCCACTGTCGCCAGCATATCGAGCGGTGTCTGCAAAAATACAGAGCAAGTAATACAACAATCAGCTTTCCCTACCAGATATAACTTTCTTCCAGAATAGGAAAAGGTCATCTGGCCGAAACCGAAGTACGTACTATGGTCAAGGAGGCGTGGGAGCCTCCGTCGTGACTTTGGGACAATGGCGTCCAACCGCTAGAATGCTGAGATTCCCCTGAGCCTTTCGAGCTGCTTTGTAAAACGCTTGTAAGCGCGCTTTCACTAGAGGTTGACGGAACTGGCGGAAGATTTGAAGGATTCGGTAGGACTTGGCTTGTATCGGTTGTTAACGCTGCAAACGATGGTAAAAAGAGACTGTTCGGCATCGGCGGTAAAGCTGTTGATAGGGGAAGATTGAAGTTGAGGTTGAAGGCGCTTGGCTGGTAGCTTGGCACTCCGAAATGATCTTGCTGCTTCATTCCATCCAACATCCCGTCCATAGGTGCCATAGTCTGGGATTGAATGGCTATATTCTGGGTATCATCGAACAAGACGTGATGGCTGTTTGAGGGTTGACCGAGCATGTGGAGGCTGGACTGTCCATTATTTGGCTGTGATTGCGTAGAAGATGTATGTAGATACGACTGCTGCTGCTCATAAGCCATTCTTGTCTGCAGGGTATTTGACACGTCGGCGTAAGTAGTCGCATCGCTTGGGACTTGGTTGTCTAAGCTTTTTATGACGTGTGTTTCAACCAGTGGAAGAGGCATAGACGGGCCATCTTGAAGTAAATTCTTTTCTATTAGGCTTTTCTTTTCATTAGCTTTTCCTTCTGCTGGTAACTCGTCAATTCTTTGATAATGGCGTTTCCTGCGAGGAACAACTGGCGCATCAGCCTTCCGCTCTGACACGTGATTTGCGTGGATGCCGCTATTCGGTCGAGGCCCGCAATACTCACGTCCCCTGCCCAGGCTTTCTTCCTGACTTCCTGGCGTGTGTCTCGCACTTGATACCAGCGGCGACGCAGCGTTTGCAATCCTCTTCTTCAGTATTGCGGATGCATTTCATCTTGCCTGAAGAATGGTACAAGGCAAAGAGCATTGACAAGATGGACACCCATTGTGAGTAAGTCGGAGCGAAAGTGTACCAGGGTCAGTTACTTTGCCCATCCGCTGCAAGTCCTGCTGTTATCCTTACTGCCACGACCTGAGTGGGCCGAACGCATGCGCATATCAAAGCGCAGACAGCGCAGGTCAGTGATTTTCTGTTTCCATGCATGCAGTCTAGACTAAAAATCACTCACAGTACATGCAAGCTGTCTGAATCTGCGTAGACTTCTCTGTTTTCTTGCGCTTGGGTGGATTCTCGTCTTCAGATTCGGCTGTGGACGCCGCGCTCGAGGCCTTGCTCTGCAGCATCTCCTTTACCATGTCGCCTGGCGAGCAGTATAGGCTGCGTGCTCAGTATGCTTCCGATTGTCTAAATGCCTTGCGGCTTTGCACATCAAGTTGGAAGAGAAACAACAGTTACGGCTCATTATAACGCCCTGGACCTTCTCAGCGGAAGTCGAATGGTGGCGACAACTTGGAAGTAGTGGGCATACAGAGCATTACAGCGATTTCTTTCTAATTACATGTGAATGCCCTGCTTCATACTACTCCGGCCTTTCATATGGCGACTCAAGTGTCGGAGTCAGTTTGTCAGTTACGGACATCCATCAACGAATACTAGTATACACCAGAAAAACGGGCTTGGAGCGTTCCCAGCGCGAAGGGCAATAAACACTCAAGATTACAGATATCTAAGACAGTAAGTGTGCCTGTCCCATACACAGAACATCCGCTGTAATTGCACGCACATCAAGGTAGCCGATAGCCAGAACCTCCCGACGCCTTACTTTCGGAGCTTCCTTTTCCATCGCAAGTTCCACAGGCTACCGAAGGCTCGGCAAAACGCTAAGCACAGTAAACGATGTGAATGATAAGTACTTCACGGCTTGTTTCGGCATGTAAGGTTCTTTGAGACGACTTGGGTGCGGAGTTGGACCGCGCCGGCCAGAAGACCGGTTGTGAACGCGGGGGAGGGTGGCAACCCACTTTGCACTGCGTCTTCTTTAATCGATAGACATCGCCCTTTTTCAGCATCAATCATTCTCAAAGGTTATCTACGCACAATATGGTTGCCCTCACTATTCCTCCCGCAATACATCCAATCCCCGACGCAAGCAAGCACTTGCCTGGTGAACCACATCAGCTTAAGAATGGCATCTACACCAACGGAAAGGCGGCCCCAGATGTCAAGACCTTGCAGGTGATTGACCAAGAACATCACAAAGCACTACCTCCGAAAAACAGCAGCGATGCCTTCTTCGGCCCTAAACACGCAAGTGGTGGCAGTTATGAAATGCTCAATCAGCCTCTTGGAGCTAGTCGACCTTTGAAAATTATATACCTTGGTGGCGGTGCCTCTGGTGAGTCTTTTTACTGCAAAGAATTACAAGAGCCGTGCTCAGCGTTGCGTTTCTGTAGGCCTCAATTTCGCATACAAGGTGAAGAAGCACCTCAGAGATGTCACACTGGTGGCGTACGAGAAGAACGCTGGGCTTACCGGTACCTGTGAGCATATACCATTTAAGGCCTGTTATGGGTTGTGGCTCGCTAACACCCTTCGACTTTGCCTTTGACAGGGTTTGAGAATAAGTATCCAGGTTGTGCTTGTGACATTCCGAGTCACACCTACCAATTCACTTGGGCTCTGTATCCTGAGTGGAAAAGCTAGTGTGTCGTTTCTGCTTGTCGCGACGCGCTTCTGAAGCTCAGATTCTTTCGCAGCTATTCGAGCTCAGATGACATTCAAGAGTATATGGAGAAGGTTGCAGACGATTTCGACTTGCGCAAACATTTCAAGCTTAAACATGAGATCATCGGTGCTCGCTGGGATCCGCAAGCAGCGCACTGGATTATCACGATCCGAAGAAACGGCGATGCTAACGATGTTTTCGAAGATTGGTGTGACTTTTTCGTGAATGGCTCAGGTGAGAATTTGGCGCAAATGGAATCACCTGCTGCCTGCGGGTCTATGAGCAGTCACACTTGCTCTCTTCGCATTGTTTGCTGCAAATCCCAGGAAAAGTCAATCTTTTCAGGTCCTTTGCAGCTTACAAATGTTGGAAGAAAGCGACTGTATAGATTTTGAAGACCTGATAAGGGTAATTGACTAGATGGGCCAGTGGCTGATTGCGTGCTGATATGCAGGTCTGTTGAATGCTTGGAAGTGGCCCGATATAGAGGGATTGCAGACTTTCAAAGGCACGCTTCTGCACACGGCTGCTTACGACAGAAGCGTAGATCTCCAAGGAAAGAAAGTGGCTTTGATTGGAGTTGGGAGTTCAGCAGTACAGGTACTGCCTGCAATTCAACCTCAAGTTGGAGTAAGTGGCTCCAGTCTAGAAATCTTCCGTTATGAAAGCTCTTCTAATCCAAAGATCTGTATTCAGCATATTTATCACTTCATTAGGTAAGGACTTCCGCGCAGTGATTGCTGCTCCGCAACTGAGATTGAGCACCCGTTCTAGATCCAAGACCTGGATAACTCCAGCGTTCGCAGCCAAATATGCTGGTCCCAATGGATCGAATTTTGACTATACCGATGAGCAAAAAGAGAAATTCAGGGGAAATGAGGAAGAGCATCGAGAATAGTGAGTGCTGGATGTGGGCCATATAGTATCGCGCCTCAAAAGATTGACGCCTCGTCTCCTTAGTATCAAAGCTATCGAATTCGAGTTGAACAAGCGATGGAAATTCGTTATCCGCGACAGCGAAGCTCAAAGGGAGATCTTCGATTTCTTCAAAAAGGAAATGACCTCGGCCTTGGAAGGAAGGCAGGACCTTATTGATGCTCTAGTGCCTGACTTTGCTGTCGGTTGCCGGCGTTTAACTCCAGCTCCAGGCTTCCTTGCTGCATTGTAAGTCCGGCGCGGTTGGCCCCTCTGAGAGAGAGAGACTCTGTCTGAGAGCACTGTTTTACAGACACAAGCCAAATGTCACCGCGGTAACGGACAGAATCGCGCGTGTTGATGAAACGGGTATTGTCGACACCAACGGCAAGCATTACGATGTTGATATTATCATTGCTGCCACTGGCTTCGATATTTCCTTCCGCCCGAAATTCCCTCTTATCGGAAAGAACGGCATCGACTTGCGCGACAAGTGGAATCCTCGGGCTCGAGCGTATCACTCGATGTTTGTTGATGGTTTCCCCAATTTCATCCAAGTCATGGGACCGGGCTCACCGAGCGCCCATGGATCTCTCCTACCTTCGACGGAGCATGTATCTGACTATGCCATGAAAGTTCTGCATCGACTCCAGACTGAACCCATCAAGACAATTGACGTCAAGAAGGAAGCTATCGACGAGCTTGCTGAGCATTCTCAAGAACAACTTAAGACCACGGCATGGGCATCTACGTGCTCTTCATGGTTCAAAAACGGTAGACCGGATGGTCCACTAGACTCTCTGCATCCAGGGGGCCGCTTGCATTTCTTCTCGACATTGATCAACCCTCGATGGGAGGATTTTGACTATACTTACAGCAACAATCGCTTCGCGCACTATGGAAACGGCTTCACGCGAAGAGAGGTTGAGGGCGGTGACCTTGTGAGTATTATCGCTTTCAGTGAAGCCTCCTGGCTGACGAGATCTTCGCCATTCCCATCGTTCAGACGTGGTACTGGAATTCTCCTGACCGTCTCCAATTGTTCCATTATTGAATGCGAAGCTCAAGTCGCGTAGTACCAGTAGTTCTTGGAGGAGATCGCTGTACTCCTGCTCGTATCTAGGCAGGGGAGGCAGGCTTGTACCAGCTAGCGTTGGCTTTTCCTTTGCAATGACATAAGGAGAACCCTCAATCATTGTGATTCCAGAGACCGCATCGCGAATTTGGAAAATACGGTTCAGAGCTTGCGAGCGTAAGCGACATGTCCCATTCGATTGCACTCCAAATGCCTACCAGTTGTGGCGTTTTGGGCATACGTACGTACTTCTGACCTGTGCGAACCGAATACACCCATCCGCACACGCCTGCCCACTTCAGGCAAGTCCAACACTCGCTGTGTCATGGGAAGAACTGCTGCGGCAGTACTGCGCTCGGCTGGCAATGCCGCCTTGAAGCATCCCATTATAGCCCTAGGCTTCCAGCAAGGTCGCCCGAAGACGGATGCTCTACAGTCTAGGAGGAAGTTTGCATTTGTAGAGCAGCGAGCAAGCTTCACTTCAGCCTCTTCGAACTCTCAAGAACCAGGGCTGGCATCGAATCGCTCGTCATGCAATTCGCCAGCGGATCCTGCTCTGCATATGACTGCAACTCCGACGAGTATACGCCCGACCCGCCGTACGAGAGACGGCCACTCAACAGCCCGGCAAACAATAGCTCGTGAATCACTGGCTAAGATAGAAGCTACTCGTGGTGTCGTTTCGCCTTTCTTGCGTGATACTTTTGCTAGAGAGCATGATTATTTGCGGATCAGGTGAGCCACTTGGTCGATCATGCGACTGGCTGGATTCGAAAAGCTGACGGGCGCTTGTACTAGTCTCACGGAAAAGTGCAATTTAAGATGTGAGTTGCTACGAGATTTTCTAGAAGTGTATGCTGCTAAGACCTTTCCACAGGCACGTACTGCATGCCGGAAGAAGGAGCGCCACTCAGTCCAAAGGAGCATCTCCTAAGCACCAACGAAGTAATCAAGCTGGCGAGCGTCTTCGTCTCAAATGGTGTTCGCAAGATACGCTTGACCGGTGGAGAGCCAACAGTTAGGAAGGATCTGCCCGAAATAGTTGGTCAGTCATCTCTCGCCACTTCCCAACAATGCTACAGGGCGAATGTACTAATGAGCTTAGTTGGCGGTTCTTGCGTGTTCAGAACGACTATCTGCTTTAGGATTGCAATCACTCGGAATGACATCAAATGGTATTGCTCTATCTCGCAAACTTCCGGGACTCGTCAAGGCCGGCTTAACGCATCTCAATGTCTCTCTTGACACCTTGGACCCTTTTAAATTTGAGCTGATGACGCGAAGAAGAGGACATGCAACTGTTCTTAAGGTGTTAGAACAGGCCGCCACCTTGATGCACGATAGTACGACCCATATTCCCGGCCTAAGGTCGCTGAAATTGAATGTTGTCATCATCAACAATGTCAATGATGAGGAAGTACTCTCTTTCGTTGAGCTTACGAAAAACCTCCCTATTAGTATTCGTTTCATCGAGTACATGCCTTTCGATGGTGAGTGCGGTGATCCGCCTTGATTTTGCGGCCGCTTTAGCTAAGCTTGTAATCTCTAGGCAATAAATGGTCAACTTCCAAGATGGTACCGTCCGCTGATCTGCTCGCCAAGATCCGGTCCTCAAGCCCGCCTGGTTCTATACATTCCATAACTCCTGAACCAAGCGATACTGCTCGAATCTATCAAAAAGATAACTATGCTGGCAACTTCGGCTTCATCAGTTCCATGACAGACCATTTCTGCTCCGGATGTTCCCGCTTGCGCTTAGGAGCAGATGGATCGATGAAGGTAGGCTTGTTTTTTTTTTTTTGACGCAAAGTCTGAGTGTATGGCCGATGCACAGGACTGATTCTCTCCTTGTTTGGGATACAGGTCTGCCTGTTCGGAGAACCTAAGATCTCCTTAAGAGATCTCTTGCGCTCCGGTGCATCCGACTTAGAACTAAGCCAGCAAATAGGACAAGCTGTCAAAGGCAAAAAATTCGCCCACGATGGTAGATCAGGTCCGTCGGACTTGGCAGCTCACGCAACTAGTCCGATGGTGCTGATTGGAGGATAACAAACGAAAAGAAGGTTTGAAAATTGCAAAATACCCAAGTCGACGATACCCAAGTCATTATACAAAACACAGGCGAGGAGTGTACCCTGGCCGAAGCAGCTTGCTTGCAATCAGTCGTCTCTTACCGGCCGCAGCTTTTGAGCAGAGACGCGCTATGTCTTCGAGCAAGCGGTATCTAAAAGACACATCACTGCGCCTAACACATATATCAGAAGAAACGGGCAAGCCAACAATGGTGTCCATCACTTCCAAAGAGTCGACTTCACGCAGCGCCACTGCCGTTGGGAGAGTCATTATACCAAGTGCAGCATACGACTTGCTTACCGAAGCCAAAGAAGGACAGAAGAACAAAGCAACGGCGAAAGGTGATGTTCTAACAGTCGCTCAGTTAGCGGGCATAATGGGCAGCAAGCGTACCTCAGATCTTATCCCACTATGCCATCCAATCAGCTTGACTAATATTCAGGTTGACCTAAAACTCAAGTATGACAGGGTGCAAGGGAGATGCTCAATTGAGGTAGAAGCTCTTGCCGAGTGTACTGGAGCTACTGGCGTAGAGATGGAAGCTCTCGCAGCAGTCAACATTGCTTGTCTTACTATTTGGGACATGCTTAAAGCGGTAGCTGGGAAGGAGATGGTCATTCAGGATATCAAGGTCATCAAGAAGAGTGGTGGAAAGAGTGGCGATTGGGAGAGATCGTTGTAAATCGACCCCTTTCTAACCTGTAGATGTGACTTTGAGTCTGAGATTACAGACCAGCTCCTTCAGTAAATCATTGCAATATAGTGTGGAGACCCTGAATAACATGAAGAAATGTGATACTACATATTGCATGACCACCTGCAGAGGAAGGCAAACCATAGCTACTGTTTACAAAAACTGATTTTTTGGGGATGATGTCTAAACAAGCGGTTCTATGAAGTAGAAGAAAGCGACGGTAGCCAAAATTGACCCTTTCCTACTGAGCTACTACATTCTGCTCCATCCAACTTTTCGCGATGACTGTCTGGTAAGTGTGAAGTGCCGGTTTTGCTACTCTATAGCTTACTTTGTTCGGCTAAGTACAGTCTTAGTCAAGCCTTCCAAAGCTTCTCTAGCTTCCGACTCTGGTAAACCCTTAAGAGCATCAAGTGCCATTTGAGCATGAGCCTCAGCAAGAGCAGCAGTTTGAGCAGGACCAGAAGACTTTCTAACTAAATCTCTAGCTTTTTCAACATCACCTTGTTGATTAAATTTACGTAAGATCATTTCACCCATTTCTGGGAATTCTTCCCATGCATATAATGCTGGTGCTGTTGCTAATCCTAATTTTAAATCTGCTCCTTGACTTGGTTTTCCAAAATCTGCTGCTGTTGCTGTAAAGTCTAAAAGATCATCGACGAGCTGTAGTGTTGAGAAGAACACATTTCACGGTGAACAGTCTCATCAGCATTTTGCAAATTGAGAGAAGTCGGAAGAGAAAGGGCCTCACCTGAAAGGCAATACCCAGATTACGGCCATAAGAGTATGCAATATCCTTTATACGTTCACCTTCGATCCAGCCCTGTTTCTCACCCGCACCTCCAAGAACAGTCGTAGCTCTTGAAGATTTAGCAATTAGACTTGCAGTTTTCAAATAAGTCTTCTTCATATAATGTTCGAATATTTCGGGCGTAAGTTTGTGTACTTGTTGACTTGATTGTGAATCAGGTGCATTTCCTTTTATTTGCATAACTTCTCCCTCTACTAGATTTGCTAATACTGAAGCTACGAGTTCTACGACTTCATTGCTTCCAAGACGAGAGAGGTAGAGTGATGCTCTAGCCAGTAAGAAATCGCCTCCTAAGATGGAGAGTTTGTTTCCAAATGCAGCTGGCGCGGAAGCTTGAGAACGTCGAGTTGAAGCTACGTCAATAACGTCATCATGAAGTAAAGAAGCTACGTGAATCATCTCTGTAATCTCTGCTAATCTTCTTTGTGAGGGTAATACATTTGATGTAGAAGGCATACTATCTAAAGGGGAAGATAGCATAGAAGAAGAAGGATTGAGATCGTTCAATATGTCATCGGCTCTTGATTCTAACGGATCATTAATGGACCTCCTCGTAGAAGAAGTAGAAGAAGAAGAAGAAGCGGTACTACTATCTTGATTTAAACCTGATAATTCCAATTTTTTACGTTCTTCAAAACCAGGTGCCAATCCATTTGTAGCTTGTGAAATGAGTAAAACAATCATAGGTCTTATATGTTTACCTTCTGCTTGAAAGTAATATTTTGCGATTGTATCTAATGCAGGATGACCGGATCCTAATAGCTTTTGCAAGTTTGAGCGTAGACTTGACAGTTCGTTGCCTACTAGTCGGAGCGGGTCGAAGATGGGTGAAGAGGAGGTGGAGGATGAGGATGAGGATGAGGATGGTGTTGCTGCAGCTTTCATAAAGTCAGGAAGTCCCGCACCGACGGAAGCTTGAGCATGCGAATGCGAATCGCTGGCTGACGATGATGGAGCCGTCGATCTCGCTGCATGGGAGGCGGAAGCGGACGTCGAAGTGGACCGTTTCTTGTCTATTGTGGGAGACTGTTTGCTGTGCGAATGCTGCCATCGCCTTGCACCAGCATGGAGCTGCTGTATCGTAGTATTGCTGCTGCTTCCTGGCTGACCCGGTGCAGCACTCGATGTCAGGCTTCGGCACACTCGACAGGCCTGGCGACGCATGGCTGGCAGCAGACGAGGGAGAGCGAGAGCTTGGGGGGCCAAGCTTCCACACTCGTGCAGTGCGGTGCTCGATGTGCGATATGATAAGCGGATACAATGCAGCTCTTGCTCACTTGTGCTTCCTCAATTTCTCGCTATTGCTGTGGGTCGTGATCGAGAACTGGACAGAGTATATACATCTGCTCAACTCTCTCTTTCTTTCTTCCTCTTCATTGTAACATACTACATACACTGCAATAGCTGTCCATACGAGGGCATCCTGACCACGTCTGTCCTAGCACACTCATCTCAGTATACTTCACCACCCAAGTCGCCACGGAAGCAGCGAGCACCATCAAGCAATCAAGACAGAACTACCATACCACCATGCCGCCCAAAGTCGGTGTCGCAAGCAAGCGCGTCGCAAAGGAGCTCAAGGAGATGGACAAGGAACTGCCAGAAGGCATCCGGTAGGCTTGTCTGTTACATGCCCCTGTTTGCTCGGTATTGATTGCTGATATGCTTGGTGGCTGCTATCCATCCATCCAGAGCTGGCCTGAAGAATCCAGACAATCTGTTCGAGGTGGGCAGAACATCTACATCGTAGCTAATTCAACTGGCTGATGTCTCTCTCCGTAGTGGTACGCCCAGATAGACGGACCTGCAGACTCTATCTACGATGGAGGTGTCTTTGATATCGAGTGAGCAGTGGCATCCTTCATTCTTCCTGTAGATGGGTTAGCTGACTCCCTTGCTCGCATAGTATTGTTATGTGAGCCTGGACCTCGACGTACTACGACCTTACCTTGCTGCTGACTTCACCACTTTCCAGCCCATCCGACTATCCATTCCGTCCGCCACGAGCTCAGTTCCGGACAAAGGTCGTGAGTGGCCACCCGCTTTATGAGCGGGTGAGTTTGCCGGAAGAGAGTCTATTAATGCTAATTATTCGTGATTTTCTGGTTCTCATAGTACCACATGAATATCAACAGTCAGGGCGGTATCTGTCTAGGTAGGATTGCCCCAAATCGCTACAGCATCTTGTAACTGGACAAACGCTGATAAAACCGGGCATTCGTTACAGACATACTCAAGAACCAATGGTCACCCGCCCTTTCAGTCACCAAGGTCATTCTGTGCATGTGAGTTTGGCCATCCTGTATATCTTACTCTGCACCTTATCTGACCAAGTCCACCCATCCAGCCTATCACTTCTCACAGACCCAAATCCGAATGATCCCCTAGTCGGAGAGATAGCTTCCCTATACCGACGCGATAAAGTCAAACACGACGCTAACGCACGCGATTGGACACGTCAATATGCCAAACCTGAATTTGCGAAGCCCCCTGTTGCAGCTAAACCTGCTCCAGCTTTGATAGCTCCTATCGCTTCTTCATCATCATCATCAACGTCGGAAGTGAAGACATCATCGAAACCAGCTGGCAAACCTACTGTTATTGATCTGGATGATGACGATGATGTTACATCTACTACTACTACTTCAGCTGGATCTCAAGGCAGGACAGCAGCAACGAATAGAAAGAGAAAGAGTGAAGATGGACCTGATTCGGGAAGAGCTGCTCCTAGACCTCGCTTGAATGGATCTACATCAACACATCAAGTCATTGAACTTGATTAGGGCGACCAGCAAGCATGTCAGCCTGGGCTTCAAGAAAGTAGCAGTCAGACTGAGTCTTCCCAGTATTCATATTGCCATTTCATCTTGAAACATGCAATATCCAAGAGTATCATCAAATTTTCTCGGGTCGTTCTAGCAAGCAGTATACATGCAGTTCAGTTTCAAATCAAGTCTTCCAGTTCTCAGTCTTATATTCGTCCAGAGGAAGTCCAACAAGTTTCTGTTGCTATTGTATCCACTACCCGCTCTTTCATTTAGTATAATCCGCAAACTTCACGTCCAGAACCACCCTTTCTATACCTTCAACTTGGTCCCTTATAACGAAGCGAGCTGTATCTTGTATCTGCTTTAGGTCCATCTATATTCTTCCATATGCTTCAAAGCTGTAATCTTTCCTAGTCAACTTGCAGAGTTTGGTTATTAGTAACTTTTCTGTGTTCGGTGTAGAAGGTAGCTCATAGTTCTGCAAGCTGTAATAGTCATAGTCATGATGCAAATGCTTTCAGTGCTCTACCCACATACCTAAGGTCTGTAAATTTCTTTGAACACTCGCTTGGGCGAAGAATTGAAATACCCATCTACTGACCAGGAAGTCAAATCAAAGCGAGCTCTTGCAGGTTGTCATTATTTCGCGTTTCAGTCGGCGGTTGTCCTGTTCAGACCTGCTCGGCCCCGATCACGCTTGCCCGCTGTCGAGACTGCCTGCAGCTTGCATGCACTGCTTGGTGCTCGCTCTACACACAACCGAAACTCGAGGAGAGAGTCAGCTCAGTCTCCCTCTGAAGTAGCAGAGGTACACCACTTCGACAGGATGGCAAGAGAGCCAACACCCATCACCGCTTCAGCGGGCAGCGCTGCCAATGCAGCAGTCAATGGAGGGCAGCAGAAGAAGAGGGAGAGGAAACCACAGAGACCTACGAACCCTGAGAGTAAGAACCAGAAGAAGAAGGCTCGTAAGAGTGCAAAGGTGAGTAGGACGCTTGTTCTGTTCTCTCCTAGTTTATGCCCGTGTTTAGCGAGGGATGAATGCTGATTGACCATCGCCTGACTATACCCAGAAAATCGCACAAGCTTCCTGGTGCTGGTACTGCGATAGAGAATTTGAAGATGATAGAATTCTTCTTTCACATCAGAAAGCAAAACATTTCAGATGCCCTCATTGTCCCCGTCGTCTGAATACTGCGGGTGGTCTGGCAGTTCATATCGACCAGGTGCACAAGCTGCCTGTAGACAAGTGCGTCGGTCACTCATACTATGGCTACGCTAGATTGCACTCTTGCTAGCATATAGTGGGAGTGCTATGCTGACTTACATGTACTACCACACCTGCACTCCACAGACTCGAGAACACCCTACCTGGCCGAGATTCGTTCGACATTGAGATCTACGGCATGGAGGGCATTCCAAAGAATGATTTAGCAGAATGGAAGCGCAAGCGTAACGCCGAATTAGGACTAGATACACAACCTAGCAGTAAACGACCTCGAATTGCAAAAGGGGTTATCAGTATTGATGATCTAGCGAAACAACTCGCTGTTCATAAAAGCCTTATGCGTCAATCGAAATTGAGGAATCAACAGCCTCCTCCTGGTCAACTTGGTATACCTGGTGTACCCCCACCACCTATGGGTATGCCTGGTGCTCCACTTCCTCCTATGATGGGCGTACCGGCTGGTGCTTCGCCTTTCCCTATGCCTCCTGGCGTACCCATGCCTCCTCCGGGCATGTTCCCGATGCCACCCAAGTGAGTTGTCGACGCATTCTGCTATCGTATACGGTTGAACACCTGGCTGACTTTTGTATGATCTTCTAATTTCACAGTATTCCACTTCCGCCTGGATTTGCGTCACCTATGCCTGGTGCTCCAGTGCCGGGTGTTCCAGCTCCAGTTGGTGCATTCCCTCCTCCTGCAATGGGCATGACTCCAGGTATGCCAGCTATACAACAGCAAGCACAACCACCAGTGCAAACCATCGCATCTCAAGCCCCATACGTGCCTTCCACGTCGCGAGCAGTTCAGAAAAGTGGACAAGTGCATGTTTATGCCGATAGCGATGTCTCATACGAAGAGAAGAGAGCCAAGAACCCTAAATACGCTCAGACAGTCGCGCAGATTGCAGCTGCTCCAGTATCATCTGCTCCCGCTCCAGTTCAAGTACCTGCTCCCGCCCAACAGACTCAGGCTCTACCTCCTCAAGCTGCTGCCCCTGCATCAGCTCCGGCTGAGGATGCTAACCCTCGTGTGACCGGGACGAAACGCGCAAGAGCGGCAGACTTGATCTAGAGCTGAGCGTCATGTGTACAGATTAGCTTTGCGGGATACATGAATGCGAGTCTGAGCAATGTTGTAAGTTGTATGTCGTTCCTTTAAAGGGATCAGGCCTGCCGAAATCTAGACTGGATTTCAAGATCTAAATCTCCTGCTGAATATTATTTGGAGTGTACGAACATGTCGATATTCACCTTGCTGACGGAGGACATGCAGACGTTGGGAGACGTAAGCGCGAGAGCTGCGTTGCTTGACTGTCTAACGGTGTAGCACTCACACACAGCCGGCTTCAAATCGTCAAACATCCGTCCGGGAACACTGCTGGCCCCGCCTGAAGCGTCAGCTTTATCCTTTTAATCAAGTCATCAGAGGAAACAAGCAGGTGGAACAGCTACAGCTAGAGCTCCTACAAACATGGCTTCAACTTTTAGAGGCATTGCTCACAGTAATCAGATCCACGTTCCGAGACAGCTGCCACCGGGGGCTTCGCCTTCCGAAAGGATATTTAATGCTCTTCTGCTGGCAGAGTACAGATTTTCAGAAGCATCAAGGCAGGTCGAATCGCAGCCGATGGAATTTGACGAACTTGTTAAACTCGCTGAAAACGATTTGATGACTGAGTTGCGCGCATTCCTTAAGGTAGTGGGCGTGAGGCCTGTCAATCTTGGTTTCGAGACTACTTTCGAGGGCAAAATAATCGAGATATCACAAGCCTTGGAACCACTTGTTAGGTCGCTCGAAGCGCGTGTTCAACCGGTCCTTGGTCGTGCACGACCTTCAGCCGAGATGGAAGATTTGATGGAACAACTGACGAGTCTCGGAGTGGCTGAGAGTTTTGGAAACCAACAAGTCTAAATCCCTTCGCCTTCTAGCACGCCATCTCTTGCCGGTTCTGGTGTTCATCATAGACCCTTAAATAAATCACAGTCCTCACAGCCAAGAAGTCACAGTGCGCCACCTCGACCTCGAAATTCTTCACCCGCCCGTGCTAGGTCCCCTGGAAGAACCTTTCTCGCACCAGTTGATTCGCAGGTGCCAGGGGAAGCGTCTATGCCTCGTGGTCACTATCTGAAAGAACTTTTCATGCCGACGGCAGGTGGCCTTCAAGCATCGTCTTTTAGCTCTCAAAGGCCTGCACCTGCTCCCTTTAACTCCCTCTAGGGAGGCCTTGCCACCTGTAACGCAGAGCTCCGCAGGAACGCCCTCAACTCCTGTTAGTCTTCCTTCAAGGGCAAAAGGACCTTAGTTGGCTGGAATGGCTCGATGCGCCATGATGAAGCAAGTAAGGCGCCTGTTAAGCCTAGAGAACTGTATCCGCATTTTGTAGAATACTTTCGAGCTTGATTGTCAGCATTGCTCTGGAGCTTTCGTGTAGTGAACTGGGCAGAGTGTACTGATGCTTTGCGTGTACGAGATATGTGAAGCGCGTGTTATCGGTAATGACGGTTGACCAGACAGTGGAAGTGTTTTGCATTGGCCGTCTTGTGGCTTTTCTTCGTGGTATTCCAAAGTTCTTCAGTGTGCCTTCGGTAGACAATGCCAGACCATAAGCCAGTACATACATACGCCGAATTCTCGATCAGTGGCCGCTGTCCGGTTTCATGGAGGCGAGAGTGCAGCGGTCCTTTTCCCAACTGAAAGCATCGCACACACTGGACAGCGGGCTGCTAGACTAGACCTTCGAGCATGCAGCAGCAAGGCCAGCCGGCTCTCACCGCAGCTGGCGGCTCGAACGGCAGCAATGCGGACACTTCGGGTCCTGCTTCTGCAGGCAACGCCGCCAGACCTGGTGTACCGTCGTCTGGTGCAACAAGCATACCTGGCGCAACAGCAGGAACAAGACCAGCACAAGCTTCAGCTCCCCAACAAAGAACTGCTGCTCAAGTCGGGCCACAGTCTGCGCAGTCTCGACAGCAACAGCAAGCTCCGGCTGCTGCACCTTCAAATCAAGCTGGAGGGCCTTATCGGCCTTTAAACGTCAAGGATGCATTGTCCTACCTCGACTCGGTCAAGATCCAGTTTAATGACCGTCCACAGATCTACAATAACTTTCTGGATATCATGTACGTACAAATGCTCGTTTCTTCTGGGCTATCTGTCGCTTCGGTCTAACACCTCGTGATCGGACTGCCTTTGGGAACGCCTGGCCTGTCTGCAGGAAGGATTTCAAGACCCAAAAGTGAGTGCGGCGTTGTATACGACTGAGTGATTAGCTCCATCTGACACATATTGCTTCGGTACTTTCTTTGCTTCTACTCCTGTTTTGCGTGCACCCCTTCAATGCACTTCCAGCATTGACACACCTGGCGTGATCGACCGCGTCTCTAGTCTTTTCCGTGGTCATCCTTCTTTGATCCAAGGCTTCAACACGTAGGCGAAAGCAAATTATGAATTACAACTAAGTGGTCTGTCGTTCCTGACCTGTTCATCATAGTTTCCTGCCTCCGGGTTACAAGATCGATTGTGCTTTTGATGCAGCTGGAAGAGATATCATTACTATCACCACACCAAGCGGAGTCACCAAACGAGATGGTGGTGGTGGAGCTCTTCAAAGTGGTCCACGCGGACAAACATCTCAGGCTGCCTCTGCGTCCGCTACTCCTCCCGTACGAGCAGCAGAAAAACCTGCCCTTCCAGACCAAACACCTCGTCCTGCCGCACCAGGCCAACCTGCCAATAATGGACAATCTGCAGGTGCTCATCAAGCACAAAGTGGATTAGGACCCTCATCACAAGCATCAACTATCTCAAAAGGCCCTTCACCATTCAGTGGCGGTATAGCTGGCATTGGTGCAGCTCGGCCTGGCCTGCCACAAACGCAAAGTGGACCTGCAGCTAACAGTGGCGTCGCAGCTGCTGCTTCTGCTGCACGACCAGGACAAGCTACTTCAACAGGTGCAACGGGAACTAGTCAACCTCAAATTGTCGGGTATAATCCAGGAACGGCAGCAACGGCCAACCGGCCTCCTGCAGAATTCAATCATGCTATCAATTTCGTCAACAAAATCAAAACACGCTTTGCTGGCAGACCTAATACGTATAAGGCTTTCCTAGAGATCTTACAAACTTACCAGAAGGAACAGAAGTCGATACAGCAGGTGAGCTCTTGCACTTTTATAGCTTTTCCATGCCACATGGTAATCTAACGCTTCTTGAACTCATCAGGTCTATGCTCAAGTCACCGTTCTATTTCACGAGGCTCCTGACTTGCTGGAAGAGTTCAAAGAGTTCCTTCCTGATCACACGGGCTCAACTGGTCTTTCTGGTGCACAAAGCTCAGCTATAGATCAAGCGTCTGCGAGCAATGCCGCTGCGGCGGCACAGAGTGTCACTCAGAGCCGGACTGGCCGCAATATCCCCACTACATCACTCTTTGGCGTCAATGCCTCCTCGACTTCACAGCCACAGCAGGGTGGCGTCCCTTCGTACTTACACAATGCTCAACGGGATCGAAGTAGAGCTAGTCAGGCAATAGGAGGCGCGTCGCTTGATGTAGCTGCTTCTCGAAGGCAACTACCTCCCGAGCAGGCTTCTACTAGCCAGGCGGCTCCTTCCGCACCTATTCAAGAAAAGGCAACGCATGATGACGATGAATGGCAAGCTCCCGGTAGTGCCCGCAAAAGGAAGAGTACCGCTGCAGCTGTTCCTGTTGTAGAGAAGACCAAGGTTTGTCCCGCTCGCACCGTACGGTCTGACATGTTTGATCTGTAAGCTGACCCGTTTGTGCTATCAGAGCAAACGAAGCAAGTATGCTCCGGAGGAGTCTCCCGAAGAAGCCATGCCTCCCTATATTGCCAACAGAGGATATATACCAAATTATCCCCCAGTCGTCCCAAATGGAGTTCCTGCACCTGTTCAACCTATTATCCTGCCCCACGCCCTGCGACCTCATGGACCAAAAACACAAACACAGCCAATGATCAGCAGTGAAGAGCTAGGCCTGTTCGACCGAATCAAGAGGTACATCGATGACAAAGCCACCTATCAAGAGTTTCTCAAACTACTTAATCTATACACTGCGGAAATTATCGATATGCCTACACTCCTGGAGAAGGCGTTTCTTTTCATTGGAGGCAATGACGAGATTTTCGGACTTTTCCGCGAATTTGTCGGGGAGCAAGATGGGTTTGTAGAGGGAGAAGAATGGCCAATCGACAACGCGTGAGCTCCATTTTATCTCTCTGTATGACCTATTCTGATCTATACCGACACCCTTATCTCATAGTCCTGCGCTGGAGCGCGAGAGATTCGAGCTGCATAACCTGAAAAGCTACGGCCCTAGCTATAGGAAACTGCCGTACCAGGAATCGAAAGGCTTAGCGTGCTCAGGAAGGGATGCCCTGTGCTGGAGCGTCCTGAATGACGATTGGGTTGCATTCGCTACCTGGGCCTCGGAAGGGTCTGGCGCTCATCGGAAGAATGCTTTCGAGGATGCACTGGCTTGTAGCGAACAAGAGGTGAGCTCGGCGGCATGCCTGATGGCTTTACATGATATATGGACAACACTGACCCTTTCTGGTCCATCTCTCAGCGACATTGGTATGACTACCATCTGGAGTCTATCAGACGCTCCATCGCGGTCCTTGAACCCATTGTAGCACGAATTAATCTGATGTCGATGGAAGAGAAAGCAGCATTCAAGCTCAAGCCAGGCTTGGGTGGTGAATCATCGAGTTTTTACGAACGCATTATCCGCAAAATTTATGGAAAAGATCAAGGCTATGAAGCTATTTCAGCACTGTATGATAGTCCAGGTACCGCTGCGCCTATCATTCTCAGTCGAATGAAGCAGAAGGATGAAGAATGGCACCGAGCATTGCGGGAGTGGAACAGAGTATGGAGGGAAGTAGACGCCAAGAATTTCTACCGAAGTATAGATCATCAAGGCCTTACATTCAAGACGAACGACAAGAAAACAACAACATCAAAGTACCTGGTTACCGAAATTGAAACTCTTCGCCGAGAGCAGCAGCAAAAGCGGATTTTCCCAGCACATAAAGCAGCCAACCTGGATCCCTTCAGGCCGAGACATCAATTTGAGATGCATATGGGTGACGTAGATGTCGTCTTTGATGTTCTCAAACTCATCTTTTCGTATCTTGATCGTGCTACGACTTCTTATGCTGCAAAAGAGCGCCTAGCCATCGAAAATACCCTGAGAAGATTCGTTCCTCTGTTATTCAACATACCAGAAAAGGACGTTGAAGCAACTCTGGCGCCTGCGATCACTTTCGGGGAAGATGGTGACAATCAGGAAACGGATGCTATGGAGAGCGACGGGGAGGAGAACGGAGGCGCGAGCGATACTGGTGCTACAAGCGAGGCAAGTGGATCAAGTGTGCCCTCACCAGCCAAGAAAGGCAAGAAGAGCGTTGCAGACCTGAGGAAGAAATTGCTCACCAATACTGTGAACGGCACCAACGGAATACACGCTACGACCCATGATGATGGCTCAACGGACAATACAGACAACAAAGGTGAATCAGAAGCAGAAAAGACCGTTCTGGACGAATCTAGCTGGATCTCTGCAAGTCCCGTACCTTGGCCGGCAAGCCCGTCAACCCAACAACGGATGTCTTCATCACATAGTCCATCGAAAATGAAGAGCAGGGCAATCCCATCCCCTAGAGCGGGTGAAATGTCCGACTCGGTGAAGAACGCCCTTCAGGATTCTAAAGTGCCAAGGTACAACTGTTTTGTGTCGCAACCTTTCTATTGCTTCATTCGCCTTTTCCACGTAAGTCGTCGACTTCGCACCACACCTTACCGTTTCGTTAATATGATCTGCCCATCCCAGCTTCTCTACCACCGTTTGGCTACTCTGAAAAGCCTTGCAACCGAGTTGGCGGCCAAGGAACCTGCAGAAGAACGTCTCAATCCCTTTGCTGTCGAACTTGGTTTGGCTGTGCCGATCCCGAACATCGATGAGCCGGGAGTTCGGCGGGGGAAGAACTTTTATGAATTTGCTTTGGAGTTATGCGAGCGGTACTTCGACGCAGAAATCGATAGTGCTACCTTCGAAGAGAACCTCCGGTACATGTGGGGCATCAAGGCTTTCCCGGCGTTTACGGTTGACAAGCTCGTCGCTTCAATGATCAAGAATGTGAGTTGGAGAGATAGTGTTATAACGTGCCACAGTCTAACGTCCTTGGGTTACAGGCTCATACAATCAACAATGATCCAAAATGTCACGAGCTGATAGATCTACTGGCCAAAGACAGAGAAGCGGAACGGACATCGCTCAGGCACCAAATTGCCTATCGCCATACCGCCGAAAGTATCCTCGGTTCGGACGACAATATATATCGTTTGGAATGGGTATGTTAGGTTAAAACAAGTTTCTGGACACTCCCATCTGATTCGATTTCCCTTAGATTCCGACTGAGCAGGTATTGACCATCCAGCTGCTGTCACCGGACGATCTCACTATCGACGATCCGGTACTAACGAGCGACATGACCTGGGCACACTACCTAGAGACTTACACGTTGGGTCTGCCAACTGAAGGCCTAAGATTGGACGTTAGGGGTCCTCTGCTCGACCGAAATCGGGAAGCCAACGCTGAAGCAGCCGCGCGCTTACAAGGCAAGAGCGACCTTGCTGTCCGACTCGGATATGAGGACTTCAAACTATCATATGTCAGCCAAACGGAGGAGACCCTCTTTAAAGCTGTCCCGGAGAATAGCTCTGATCTCGAAGAAGCTAACAAAGTCAGGCGAGAAGCATGGGAGAAATGGCTAGCTGGCAACAACACTGCCGCAGCCTAAGTTGATGCAGACACCTACGGTATTCGTCGGGAGGAAAGTTAGTCATGATATGTAGTCTTCGGCAGTGCACGGATATTGTAGCTTTCTTGGCACCTCTGTCGTAGTCTTAGTCTGTATGAATACTCATGCGGTGGCGCGCGTTTTGCAAATGAAAATGGCTATAGGATGTAAAATCCCTCTACTGGAAAGACATGTTCCGTGTACCGGGTCGATGCTGGCATAAGATGACAGCCTTTGCATGTCGAACCTGAGACGAGTTTCATGTTCCGGACTTTGTCGAGAATTTTATGTCATCCGGATCTTCTAGATCTTCCGCCTTTGCGCCTTCGGCCATTTCGGCCTGATTAATCGTGCTTACACTCTGTATCAGCCTCAACAGGAGCAACTGACTTTGAAGACGCGCTCAACTCCACATCAGTTTACATACTCTTTACCTTCCATCGTCTCGTTACAGACAGGACACATCCTCTCGAAGACTGTACAGCTGAGCCAGACAAGCAGCGAGCCAACAAGAAGTCCACTCGATCATCTCTCAGCATGACACGAAACCCGCTTGGTGTGCTGGCATCACCGGCAGAATGGAGGGCCGCTCTCGACAGTCTGCCTGATCTGACAGCTACCAAGGGCAGAATCCCGTCTTTCTTCTGTGAGTTCCGCGGCCGTCGATGTACCTTTAGTCTGCGCGCCTCGATAATGGAAGGCGCTTGGTTGCTCGGCTTGCTGACAATTTGTTTATCATGGAACCTTTGTAGTTGCTCATGGCAGTAGGTTCAACCATCTGCCAGTCAGTATTTGACTGTAAGATTGCTCACTTCGAATGGCCTTCGCACGCTTCTGCCGTGGTCAACCCTCTTCAGGCCCAATTCTCGCATGGCCACCTGGAGAGCCGAATAGTCGGGAAGGCATGTTCGGTCAAGTATCGGCTCCTGATGGTCTTCTTGTGCAATTTCTGCGGGACTTTGGCAAGACTCTGTTGTCGAAGTAAGTCGGGTTCAGCAAGGTTTCGGAGTCTCGCTCATAGGTAGCGCCTTTTGAACAGATACAAGCCTAAGGGTATTGTCGTTTTCTCAGCACATTGGGAGACGGATCGCGAACGACTAGGTAAGTTTGATTATGTATCGTAGTCAGGGTGACTGGTGAGCCATTGTTGACGTATCATCTGCCATAGTAACGGATTATGGGGATGAGAACCCACTTTTATACGACGTGAGGCTTATGTCGGTTGACATGTAGCGCAAGGAAGCTGAACCTATTTTCTCCCTAGTATTACGGCTTCCCACAGTCGCTATACGATCTGAAATGGCGGAGTAGAGGTTCCAAGCAGCTTTCGGAGCGTATTGTCCAAGAATTTAAGAAAGCCGGTATGGCAGCTCGTACCACACCGGTCGACGAGCCTCGTGGTCGAGACGGTCGCAGAATCAACAGACCTAAAGTTCAGTCTGGTCTAGATCATGGTAAGAAGGCTTCTAGCTAGAAGCAGAGGTTGGCTATATACCAACACAGCTACTTTTCCGCAGGTGTTTTCGTGCCTTTCAAGATCATGTTTCCTGACAACAACGGAGTCTTTGACGTTCCTGTTGTGGAGGTTTCAATATCCTCAGACTTACGTCCGGAGACGGAATACCAGATTGGAAAAGCCTTAAAGGCCCTCAGGTGCGCCTCTCTGTCATTGTGGAATGGGCTCTCCTGACAGAGACGTTTGATTTTCTGCGCAGGGATGAAGGCTTGCTTATACTCTCCGGCGGCCTGACAGTGCATACTTTTGAGGATATATCTTCATTCAACGAAAAGACGGCCAAGCCTGTTCGTTCATTGCAGCTTTGCAAGTGCTCTGATATCTAGCTGACTATGCTTTCCAGCTGTATCACCAGTGGAATCAGAAGATTGTGGACGCAGTCAACAAGCAGGGTTCTGTAAGTAGTGTACATCCACACTGGTCCTGAGCGAAATACCGTGATATCTAACGAGCCGAACTTCCAGGTTGAAGAGCGCAAACAAGCCTTGTTTGACTTAACGAACCAACCAGAGTTTAGACTGGCCCATCCTCGCGAGGTCAGTCACAACTGATCTCCTCGGTTGTAGATAAATCCCTCGAGCTGACCTTGCAATGTACCCATAGGAACACTTTGTACCGCTCTATTGCGCCGCCGGTGCAGGTAAGTTTCTTGGTCCTTGCAGGGCGCGCTCTGCAGAAGACGGCAACTGACAGTAAACCTTACACGCGCACGATAGGTGAGGGAGGTCAACAGAAACTGCTTAGTGGTCTGTACGGTGCAACGACTATCGCATTTGGATTATGAAAGGGCTGGAGTGCCTTGCTTGTTGTAGAATCAGCTCTTGGCTCCCTGCACATGTCGAAGTTAGCGAATGAGCTGAAGCTGCTATCCAAGACGAAGCTGTCCGTACAAGGAAAAGTCAGTTGCTCGCATCTATCCGTCGTACAAGCAAGCAATACCGTGGACAGCTTGCATCTGGTCCGTCTTGCCACCGCAGCTTTGGGTTCTAGACCAGCAGCTTGCGCGCGACTTGCAGCTTGCAGTTTTGCCCTGCCGCCTGTCAACACACCGCACGCTTGACGAGCATCAAGAGCCTCGGAACTTTAACGGGTGCGCTTACAGTGTTCCGTCCGGCACAGGGCACATACTCTGACACACCGTGTGTCACATTAGACGCGGCTGAAGAAGGACTCGACAAACCTGGACAGATTGGATCGGAAAGCAGATGAGGCAGGACATTGGCGGAAGGAGCAGCATAGACAGGCAGAAGTCTTGTTGAAGCTGCAGTGAGCAGCTTGGCATCCCTGGCCTTTCCTGCAAGCCATCAAGCCCATCTCGAGGCATATTCGTAGCGGCTCGCTCCATGAGCGTGGTCGTGGAGCGCTCGAATGGGAGCAAGCTCAGCGTTATAGTGGACAGGACGACACCATTGGAGAATGATGAAATAGGACCACTCACTCCCGCTCCTCGTAGACCGCAGTACGGTCCCAATGGTGCTGGAACCGACTTGCAGACTGGGTCGCCTAATAATGCCGACCACCTGGACAGAACGCCAACGCGGGCGACCGCGGTTGAGCTGCATGAAGATCCACGTTGGCGCAGTCTCAGTGAAGTCAACCCAGAGCCCACTTCAGTGCAGATGTACGATGTCTCGGAGGGCAGACACGATGATTCGAGCGAGACAGCCGATCTATCAGCAATAGAACTGCGACCGGAAGACGCAGTAGATGCAGACGCTTCAGGCATATCTGGATCTTCCTCACCTGAAGTAGATTATGACAAGCCTCTAGTCAACAAGATATCAGCGCCTCTGCAGCGCGGCGACAGCACATCCAGCGACTCCTCCACCTCAGGGCTATCAAGAGCATCGTCTTCCAGTTCAGTTTATGCAACACCTTTCCGCATGACTCCTATGCGTCCAGTCGGCTCGCTCTCACGACCATCGAGTTATATCGCATCACGAGCCGATTCCTATTTCAACCTAGCGCCATCGCGTTATCCTGCTCGGGGCGGCTACGTTTCAGCCCGGTCGAGCTTCAGTGGACCGTCAGGAGGACCAGTCCGCGTTGTTACCTCGAACTTGGCTGCAAGTGGCACGTCCTTGACCAACAACGTGCTCCCCTCTGGTGTACCGAATGCTATTGAAGTCACGCATGCCAACGGACTAGGCCATCGCTCGCAAGGATCAACTGGCACCATCGGTCCTCATATGGCCATACTGCCCAGCATAGAATCTTCGCCAGTCGAGGCACCAATTATCATATCACCACCACGCCATTCTCCTACAGCGAGCAAGAGCCTTCCCTCTGTAGCGAGTATATCGCCATCATCGGCCGACTTCGCTCTTGCAAATAATTCTTCTTTGCGGCCGCCAAGCAGTCCAACGCTTGATTATCTGGCATCGTCGGCAGGTTCTCAGACACCAGGATTGCTAGGACGCCCTCTACGTCCTGTAATGAGCTCGCGCAATGGTAGTACTGTGAGCTTAGCCAGTACAGCCCACAAACGTGTGAACGATTTCGAACTCGGGGAAGTCATCGGTGAAGGCAGCTACTCCATCGTCCACTTGGCTACGGACAAATCTCCTCCGCATCGCCAATATGCTCTCAAAGTGCTCAACAAGAAGCACATCATAAAGGAGCGCAAAGTCAAGTATGTCAATGTCGAGAAAGAGACCTTGGCTCGCCTGGACCGTCATCCAGGCATTGTCAGGTTGTATTGGACATTCCATGACGAGCAAAGCTTGTACTTCGTTCTGGAACTTGCGCCAAACGGAGAAATCCTTAAATACTTGCAAGAATATGGTTCTTTCCAAGTAGATGTGGCGAGGTATTATGCCGCGCAAATTCTGTCGGCTCTTGAGTACATGCACAAGAAAGGAGTCATACACAGGGATCTCAAGCCGGAGAAGTAAGTGTCTTCCCTGTATGTAAGGCGTCGGGATCGCGGCTAATGTGGTGGTCTGTTACTGCAGCATCTTGTTAGACGCTCATATGCGTGTGAAGATTACGGACTTCGGTACCGCGAAACTACTTTCGACATCTTCCGCTGCCGAGCAAACCACTGGTAAGCGAGCCTTTACCCAAACGGTGTCTCACAACCAATACCCCTTTGTCAAGGCTAATAGGTTCCACTTGCTTACCGCAGATGAAATCAACCAATCTCGCTCCAATTCGTTTGTTGGAACAGCACAATATGTTTGCCCAGAACTTCTTACCTCAAAGCCTATACCGGATCCGTCGAAAGATCCGGAAGCAGCGGTGAAAGCCTTACCTCCTCCCCAGGCTGCCGATTTCTGGGCTTTCGGCTGCGTACTATATCAATTCATCGCCGGGCGCACGCCTTTCCGGGCACCGAACGAGTATCTCATCTTTCAAAAGATTACGAAGCTTGATTACGAATTCCCAGAAGCCTTTCCAGAGGATGCAAAGGATTTGATTCGAGAATTACTTGTGCTCGATCCTCAACAGCGCTTGGGTACCGCGAGAGGCGTACAAGCGGTCAAAGAGCACCCTTTCTTCGCCGCAATAGACTGGGAAACGATATGGACTGTTGATGCTCCACCCTTCAGAACAGGCATTACACCTCCCACAGTCTCGCACAAGCACATCCTGTCATTAGAAGAGTCTAGCGTAGGAGATGTAAGCGGCGACGATGGTGATGGAGAAGAGTCTCTCGCCGCTGAAGATACCGACGCTCTTCCCGATGTACCCAGCCAACGTTTGGAAGAAGGGTTCCATCTGCCACACAAGGTTGCCGATTCGCCATCTATCCCTTGGTCTCCAGATGAAAGTTACCAGTATAACAGCAACTTCAGCACTGTCCGAGGTCCCCATCGCATAAGCGCTAGCTCGGGTCCACCTGAGTCCGAGAGACCTTCGAGCAGGAGCACCAATGGCTCTTGGTATCGCGGCGAATCAATGGACCGGTCACGGTCCAGAAGCTCAAGTCAAAGCCGTTGGTCTCGCTTACTGTCTCTGCCGAGGTCAGCGATGCAAAAGATGAAAGCACCTGCTCGGCGGAGGTCGACAGCGAGTGGGGCAGCACCGTGATGTGCCATAGGTCGATAAAGCATCCGCGCATGCGTGCCTCCATCCAGCTTGGAAAACTCATCTTTCAGTTGCGAGCGAGCATTGTGCCATCTCCAGCATTTCAACGATATAAAAGAGCATTATACCCTTCTTAGTTTCCATATACACTAAAGGACACATTTAAACGCCAAACGCTAAGCTCAATTGTACATTATCAATCGTTCTTTCGCAAACCATCGCAATGTTCGGGACTAGCTTAGCATCCGGGGGTTGTTGTAGAGTAAGTCACGTCTAATGAGTCGTTATATGGTCGTCATTTGTGTCATGTCTACTTACACTGGAGTGTATCATCGCAATGACAATGATGTGCATCAGTATAGTAACTTGTCATGAACTGTTTTCGAAGCATTTGGTGGCGGGCATCATGACTTCGACTTTGCGCCTGATAGCATCCAGCTTCGTAAAGGTGAAGTAGAGGGCAACTGAGCGAGTAGCAGCTAGCGCAAGCTTGCCTCCCCGTCAGCTTATCCTGTTATGGTGTCGCTGTACAGACCGCCCGCCCGAACACATGTCGATCGTTGTTCGGAGGTCATAAGCGAAACGACGTGTACAGCTCTGATCCGGTCTAACTACGTACTTGCTGTCGAGTCGAGCAGCTCTGTAAGTAGGACACATCTTGCCGGCAGGTAGAGCTTTCGGGCTTCTCGTCTTCCACCGTACTGAACACAACCTTTTGATACATAGCGGATCGACTCGAACAGGGAATGGGCCAGGGCAGTTCACGGTCCATCGGACATCCGCCTACAGACGGAAGTTCAGCAATCAACCACAATGCAACTGCTGTACAAGAAGCATCAAGTCCACTCGAGCTGTCTATCCCTGGACCAGCGTCTGCATCTGGGCAGTTCCAAAGTGGCTCCGGCCGATTACCAAGAGAAGGCAGTAATCTCGCTGCCAGTGATGATCTTGGAACTTCCAAGGTCACGACTAACGGAGAGTCACAGCACAGGATTGCTCGAGATAGGGCTGATCTCGAGCAACTGTCAGGCGCTGAGGGCTTAAACCCAGCTTCCAGTGTCGTTTCTGAGTCGTCAACGCCACCACCCTGCCGCACTTCAACCTTCTCAACACCGACAACCTCGCCAGCCTTTTCTAGTTCTATCGCATCAACCAGCAACTTTTCACCTTCAACCATATCTTCAGCAGTTCCCAGCAATGCAGACGCGCTTGCCAAGTCTAAAAGTCAAGATCCCTCCGAAAATCAAGCAATCTCAGAAGATCATGCTAGAAAGCCTGCACGTATACAGCGGCAAACGCTGGCCGAAAGACTTCGAAACGTCCGTCGGCGCTCATATCAACGCCTCTCTTGGGCTCTGTCAGGTGGACATAGGTCTACCGTAGCTTCTAGTCAGGATTCTTCCCAGGCCATTCCCGGGCACACGGCCCAGCTGCCCGAGCAGCAACAATCGCTATCTGCGCCCCAAAGCATCTCGTCGACCTCAGCATCCAATATAGCTCCATCGTCATCAACATCCGAGATATCTGGCGAGGTGGACCATTCGAGTGCGGCACCCAGTCGTGATCCATGGCGAGTGATGACACCACCTCCCGAGGAAGATCTCATGTTTGAAGAACGACAAAGAGCACGGCGTATGATTCAAGAAGCCATATCCCAGTTGCACACCGAGTTGGCGAGACCTGGAACATCGCAGGGCTCGCTTCTGGAAGATTCAGTCCGGCAAGAACAGAATTTGGAAGTTCAGACTTCACCAGTAGGCCGCTCACAGCTTCTAGGCGCACCTCAAGAGATGATCATGATGCCGCAAACCAACCTGGCAACTCTCTCAACAACAGATCAGAGCAGCGAGATGCAGGTGGACAGACCCACTCAGTTGAACGCGGGAGAGACAGATTCCTTACCATCAACTTCCAGTCGGATCTTTGCACCATTGCCCCGACGAAGTGCTAGTCGATCCACAAGCCCCGCTGTCACGCCTACACCTGTCACGGAAGCTATTCCGTCCATGTTTGACGATCTCTTTCCGAATCCGACCCTACCAAGCACACCGCCAGCCCTTCCCTCGACATCAGCAGCTCCTCAGCCTACACCGAGCATGTCTAGCGATGCTTCGCGTGACTCTATGATTCCACGGCGCATATTGGTGCAAGGGATAGTCTCGTCTTCACCGCCGCCCCGTCCCACATCGATCCCAAGCTCAAGGCCGTCGGCAGCAAGCTCAACAAGAGCATCTATGCGTGGAGAGGCACCAGATATGAGTCTTTGGAATGAGCTTCCCGGTCCAGAGATAGTACCTTCCTATACGAGCGAGGGGAATGTCGGCCGTCATAGTTCCGCTTCTCTGGCTCAGGGGACACCTGGTCACGACGACGATGATGCATGGGAGAATGCCATTTCAGCCGCGCTAGCCCAAAGGTCGCGCGATGCTGTCGAGGATCCTGCAAATATGCTGCGAGAGCAAGCAAATCTCATTGGTCGCCTATTGTGTGTGGCTGCTGCTGCTACCGCTGCTACGCTCATACCAGGCATCACTGTCAACGGTTCATCTGTATCAGGCTTTGGAGAGACCCAGGCTGGAGAATTACTTGGTGGCACAGGTATACCGCTAGCTCATGCCCCAGCTTCACAGCGTACAGCAGGTTCTCCCGGAACGCCGCGTCCGCGTAGTGACAGTTTCGGTACTTTTCGCACACAAGGGCGCGCAGCAGAGGAGGGTATGCCGACATCCGGGGCCAATCATGAATCTGGATCGGAGAACGTCCAACCACCATCTTCAGCTTTACGCAACATACTTAGCAATGCTCTCGCAGCAGCCTTTCGCTCGACGCCATCCGGCAGTACGCACAGCAACCCATTGTCTGGTACAGCGGACAGTACCCGAGAGACAACTTCGTCGTTGTTGGCAGAAACATCACCTAGTACGATAGCCACATCTGCACATTCAGATATGATAGACGCTCCCACTGCGACTCCTACTCCCGACACCGAAACCGAAACAACTGCGACATCAGCTCGGCCACCACAATCTCGCAGAAGTCTTTCAGATCCCTTCGGCCATGGTACTGCGCTCGCTATACCTGTAGCATCTTTGCGCTCTGGTGTTCCTTACGTGTCGGGTGATCATCATTCACCTGGGACATTTGAACGTTTTCTGGCAGACTTGCAAGCAGAGTAAGCTACTATTTCGACGTTTGTGTCTCCATTATTCTGAACATCGTTTGCTTTTGCTAGTGTTTCAGCGGCTATACTCCGCTCTCGTCAGACTTCAGGCACCACATCTCCAAGTTCGGCAAATACACAACGACGTAGCAGTGCTACAGGTCTGGAGGAAATGCGCCCTCTGTTAGATAATATCGACGAGGTTAACAGTGAGGGGGCTTCTGGACAGCCTCCTCTCCCAGAGTCAGCCGAGCCATTGCCTACAGTAGCACAAACATCAACACAGCGACAGGCCTTCAGCTTCTTTCGATCTTATCGCTTTCCCCCTAGACCACTTGCTGGTATGACGGGCGAGGCAGTTACAGATTCCGGAACTGAACCAGCAGATCCTGCGTTGTCTCGACCTACGGAAATCTCTCGACCTAGTGTACCATCTGAAGATGACGACATGGATGGCGAGGGGAGTTCCCCGCCAGACACGCGTTCTGTCCCCGCTTCAATCCCAGCAGGTCAGACTACTGCTACTGCATCTGCAGGAACAGGAACCTCCGCCCCGCAGATCGTCCCGATGCTTTTGGTCGGGGTTCGAAGTGCATCTTTGCAAGGGCTGACCGATGCAGAGAGCAATATAACAGCATCTTCTCCGGATACTCCACGACCTACAACATCCATCGATGATCCAATGACAGGATCTACTGTACAGCACAACGATGATCCTTCGACCCGAAATGCCAGCAGCAGCCATCCTCGCCCATCTGGCGGCGAACGAGATGGCTCCGGGACTTCTGGCTTTGTGTTGTGGATCTTGGGTGGACTCTACCCTGCAAGTCATCCAATCGTCATTGCACCTTCACTCATGGGAGATGATGCTATGTCATACGATGAACTCCTACGTCTAGCCGAAGTTCTCGGCAATGTCAAACCGCCCACCGTGTCCAGAGACGAGATCAAGAAGAGTGACTTAAAGGTTGTTAAATCGCAGACCATTGGAGAGCTGTATGCCAATGGTGCCGTCCGGGAAATTACGTCGGAGCGATGTTTGGGTGAGTACTTTAGAGCTCGCGACTTCCCTTTTTGGGTCTTCCTTTTTGCTAATTGTGCTTATATTTGCAGTCTGTCTCGAAGATTACGAAGATGAAGAGGATGTGAGAATACTCAACTGTAAACATTGCTTTCATCAAGCCTGTGTCGATACCTGGCTGTCTACTGGTGCCAATACGTGCCCCGCTTGCAGGACAGTTGGCGTCTCCAAGGAGAGTGATACCTCAGCCGCCCCAGTTCCGCAACCTGCTGTGGTCTGATTTGAGGACTGGCAGGTCCTGCGAGCTAAAGAGCTAAAGGCAGGATGTTCGGTGGCATCATTTCTGATTTCTACACACGTATCGTTACCATGCAAAGAATTCTGATGTTCGTGTAATCAAGCTGTAGCTGCAATCGTCTTCATGCATGTACAACAAAGCAGGAATAATAGTAATGCAGCTAGACAACCTGACAATACATGCTTTGGACAAGACCTATTTAAGAGGGCTCTGGTTAGCCGCCTGTCTGCGAATCCGCCACACGGACGATTCCGCCGAAAGTCCGGCTGCTCTGTTGCCTCGAAGTCGAATGCCGAAAGAGTCTTTTGGCTTGCAAGACACTTTTGGAGCGTCGATACACGACAAAAAGCAAGCAGACCCTGTCGTTACTACAGGCGTTCGGTGGATTGTCTCGCACAATGAGCGCTTCGAGTGATGCTTCAACAAGCAAGCTCTCGATAGACACGCCCGCGCAGATAGCAAGGCCGGTTCCAGTACCGGTACCCGTACAAGCAAGCCTATCAACGCCTGGTCAGTTCCTTTTATCATGCACAGGCCTTCACAACTACCCTACATCAGTACTCTTCTCTCTGGAGCTTTCGGTCAACCCATGTCGTTAAGCCGACAGCTGTTTGCTTGTTAGGCGGGGTCTCGGCTGGCAGTACAAGTTGCATGGCAGCTATGTACTGCCTTCTAGCCGGGAAGGGAAGGTCAGCTCAGGTTTACTATAATTATCTTCTAGACGATATGGCGGTACCTACTCGAAGCTTGATTATTCTACTTCCCAATATCGCGCGTGTCATGGACGCTTCAACCCGATCACCTTCTATAGAGAGAGTAGCCGCAGAATACTGATGGAAACCAACCTTGCCATCCATTATCCCGTACAGAAAGCTTCATTCTCGGCGGTCTAGCAGCATGCGGGTCTGTGACGGTAACGAATCCAATGGAGGTAAGTTCAGGCGCTTTGCTTGTGGCAATATTGATGCTATACAGCAAGTATGAAGAGGCTCTAACGAACGCTGCTTCAAATATATGCTATGATAGGTCGCCAAAACACGGTTGCAACTTGATGGCGAGCTTCAGTCACGCGCGGCAGCGCACGGGTCGGCACCTTACAAGAAGGTGTATAGCAGCGCGTTCGATGCGCTCAAGAAGACATGGCAGTCGGAAGGATTAAAGGGTAAGGCAGTCAGATGTTCACGTCCCATCTGCATAAGAGAGTCTTGCTTACCTGACCTTGTTTGTTGCTTAAGGCATTCAACGCGGTCTCTTTCCAGCATATGCATATCAGATCTTCCTGAACGGCTCTCGGTTAGGATTGTACGAACCTTTTCGGCGTACATTAAATCGTTTATTTGGAAGGAAATTAGAATCACAAAGTATAGAAGTAAATTTAACAAGTGGAGCAGCTTCTGGGATAGTAGGAGCTGTATTAGGAAACCCTCTTTTCTTAGTTAAAGCCCGGATACAAGCTTATTCACCTTCCCATCCTGTTGGAGCACAGCATGCTTATAAAGGTGGTTTTGATGCACTCACGAACATCTTCAGGACGGAAGGTGTGAAGGGTCTATGGAGAGGTGTGGATGCAGCTATGCTGCGGACGGCAATGGGGAGCAGTGTGAGCCACTCTCATATCCTGCAGCGGAAAACCTAACAGAAGCGACTGGACTAACGGGGTGCTCCGGCAATTCAACCAGGTACAATTGCCGGCGTATAATTTAGCGAAATCGTACATTGCACATTGGGATCTTCTTCCCGCAAATAGCATTTGGACCTACTTGGCAGCATCAACATTCAGTGGTGCCTGCGTATGCGTGGTAATGCAACCAGCGGATACTGCACTCACACGCATGTACAATCAATCGCCTAATGCACTCGGTCCAGATGGAAAAGTCCGAGGCCTGCTATACAAGAATCCGATAGATTGCTTGTACAAGACATTCAAGACAGAAGGTGTGATGGGTTGGTATAAAGGTTCAACTGCCCATCTGCTGAGAATAGCCCCCCACACTGTGAGTCAGGCGAGATGTCAGTGGTATGTATGAATCCCACTGACTGAATGCGCCAAACTCATCAACCAGGTCCTCACTCTCGTCTTCAACGAGCAATTAACGCGGAAATATGCAAACTTCAAAAGCCAAGGTCTAGTTGGCAAGAGTGACAATGTTTCATAGCGAGTAGCGAGTAAAAAAGCATACTGTATCATTGAAGTTGAAAGCAAGACGGAAGACCGTCAACGGCCGATTCTAAGTCAGTGTTAGCTGACGGAAACAGATGTTGCAGATGTACATTTGTTCTTGATCGCTTGTTCTGCAACATATAATTATCGCATATATGCCAATCTCGGGCTCATTTGCGCTTCCTGGTGATTATCAGGGTATCAGCACGCTCGAGGGGTGCTGCATCAGTGTCTGCAGTCCACCAGTATCAGGGTACCTGTTTCGCACTAAAGTTTGACCTCGTTCTCGGGAAGCCAAAGGTACCTTATGTACCTGTTCCTGAAGGCAGCTATGTGCGCCACTTTCTGAACTTGAAGCGAGTGATGCCATCGCAACTAGATCTGTAAGAGGAGAAGTGTCTGACCTGCTAGGTGAGCTGCTTGTCTTAGTCGCAAGCTGACAATGCATGATCCACAAATTGCCGAGAAAGCAAGCCCCGCATGCACGAACTGGAAATCCCTTGAACGGCTAGCATCGAAAGCCATCACGATCTGCATCTGTGAAGACTGGCCACCCTCGGAATCCCTGTCATCGCTGGCCTTCGTATGGGGCAGTTTGGTGCTCCCGCGCCGTAAGTCACGGTATATTCGGATGAAGAAACCCAATTTGCATCTACTACTGATATTGTGGATGTGTGGGGGTTCGTCGAATCACATGCCACTCTCTATCTTGTCACAGTTGCACAATCTACGCGAGAGGTACACATATAGACTTTAACTGCTCTTCTCCCACGACTTGATGAGCTTTTCGAGGTCGAATTTGGGGTCTTCTGGGTCGGTAATGACTGTGTGAGCAGGAGACAGGCAGGCAGGCAGCGGTGAGCCGGGATGATAGATTAAGGAGGGGGAAAGGAGGGAGAAGCAGGATTCAGCATGAGGAAACATGTCAACATCCGTCCAAGCCTGCAGCTTTCACGAATCATGCGCGAATTGCAGGACTAGCACGGATGGAAGCAAGAAAGCCCAGAGGCTAAAGAGAGAGAGAGAGAAACGCACCACTATCACCTCCAACTAAACCGCCAGTCGCCGAACTAGCCAAATCTCTAAGCTTAGAAGTTGTTGATGATTGATTCTTCTGAGCATATTCCTTCTTTGCTTGTTCAATCCAAGATTCTTTCTGTTTTAAAACAGCATTTGCTTTTTTGGTTTCTGCTTCTTTTGTCAAAGTACGATTATGAACGAAGCCGTAGACTATGCCGGATAAGAGAGCGGTGTACCGCACGACCTGGTAGTAGTATGACAAGATTGGTTGTTGTCGTTGTTGTTAACGCATGTTTCCCGCATAGTCGACGTTCCGATACATTGCCGCCAGCGAGATTGAGGTTGATTGGGCGATTGAGGGAGGATGAGGAGTGGTCAAGACAGAGGAAGCGAGGTCAGCTTGATTATGCGCATGCACACAAGGCTGTCCAGCAACTCACGTTCAGTGTCGACATGTCTGCTGCGGATTGTCCGTCCAAGGTCGAGTTGGCGAGCTTACAAGAGCAACGGCGGTGAGATTCTTCTTGTCTTCCAACACCCAGCTTTGTGGAAAGCAAGTCGACGGGAAGCAGCGGGAGCGACAGACAAGCTGATACAGCAATGCAAGGAAGGCTATTCGCACTCCCTGTGTTACCTCGATGGTGCTCGACTTCCTAGGTCAGCCGTGCTTCGACTATCCAAAGACTCGCTGTACTACCCGAGGAATCGTTGAAATATCAGTGCAAGACAATTGCAAATGCTGTCCCTAAGCAAGCAGCAATCCAATGTCAAATCATCACAGTCTGTAATGGTTGTTTCAGGTATATATTCTCTTTGAACGAAAGCCATCTATCCGGCTTCAAAGCGTATTTCTACTGGACAATCTAGCAGAGTATTGTTAACAAGAGCCGATGATAAAGATAAGATATAATGTGGTATACATTGGTACTGAAGCTACGTATGTTGAATATTTGTTCGAGAGCACCAATGCTACAGTTAAACTACTTGATGAATGAAAAAGATGAATGAAAAAGACGGTTCCAAATGACCTTTATAGTGTTGAGCATGTGAATGTCGCACTTGTGTTTATCTGAGGACATGTCCGGGGTATATAGGTCTTGCTGAAAGCCAATGGTTTAAGAACTAATGGCGTTTCCCCTTGCTGGCAGAGGAAGGATGACGGAGGGCTTGATATACAGGGAGGGAAACGAGTTCGTTGACCCTGCTGGAAGCGCCGTTGAGGGCTCTATTCTTCTAACTTCATACTGTTTTGTGAAGACGATACGTCTGTTGCAACTGCGCCGGCGACTGTCTCGCATCGTGCACGCCTTGACCTTCTTTTTGAAGACGCATGAGATCTTTTGATTTCTTGGTGATATAGGGAGAATGGGAATCTTGTGAAAGGAAAGATCGTTTTCGAAAATCTTCTTCTTCTCATTACTTAAATGAGATCCCATTCATCTTTCTGACCATTTTCTAAATCTTGAATTCTAGATTTTGAATTAATGTCCAAAAAAGGTTTTTCACCGATAGAAACACATCTATCACCGACTCTTTTAGCATTACCAAAATCAAAAATACCAGAGTGTTGGGTTGATCTATTGTCCCACAATGCAATATCATCTACATTCCATCTAAAACGAGCTTGAAAGTCAAAGCTTTCAGCTACTAGTCTAAATAAATATGCTAGTAGGGCATCAGATTCATCAATACTTAATTCATTGATTCGTTTCGTAAATGATCGGTTGACGAAGAGTGCTTTGTAGCCTGTTACGGGATTTGTTCGGATGACAGGGTGGACGGTCTGCAATTTATCGCCGACGTTTTCAGGGTGACCTCGTTCTTTGGAGTAGAGGGGGAAGCCGAATCTACCCAACACAGGCATCAGTCAACCTGCGCGTAACGTTGTTGTGATAGTCGGTGTCGGGTTTTCACTCACTTTGCACTCTGCTCCCTGAAATCCTCAGCATCATGAATAGCAGTCATCCCTTCTAGGAATGTCTTCATAGCGGGTGACAGAGCATCATATGCAGAGTACATGGACGACCACATCGTGTCACCGCCAACCTTGGGGATAGTTCGGAGTTGAAGCATGGAATAGTCTGCCGGGACAGGCTCAAACGAGATGTCGGTGTGCTGTTAGTTCGCACAAGAACAGGCATTGTCAAAAAATAAAGTCAGCACAACAGGAAAGAAGGGTGGCAGAACGTTCTCTATCAAGATATGAGTGAAAGAGTATTGAAGAGATCTGAAACTCACCCAACCAGCACTCGCGAAATTTGATTTTTCAGACTTAAAACTGATTTGTCTACCTTGATCATCAGCTTCAGAATCAATTTTTTCACCTTTAAATTCTCCCAATTCAGAAAATTCTTTTGATAAAGGATGGATATGTAATTTTGAAGATGATGGTTTTCCTGATAATTCTCCTAATTTACTTGCTAATCTACTCATTAAGGCTGGTGTGAGGTTTGGTTGATGACGGACAAACACAACACCACGGTAGGAGACTGTTGAATGTCATGATAATAGTCAGCTTCTGGTTATGCTTCAATGCCGCACTGCATTCTATGATAGCGGGATAGATGTGTGAAGGTATGCCTATATTTTGTCCCAACTCTGCCCGAATGCCGTCGGGAGATGCCGCCACGTGCTCGGCTGGGAGCAACAACGGGAAAGCCAGAGAGGCCGTCGGACGTGGCATTGAAATTTGAAAGGTGGAAGATGGATGCTAGTGAAGACAGAGACGCTACAGGTAGACATGACTGTCGCTTCCTGCTGTTGTCTATAGTCGCTCTTCCTTCTCCCGCATTTCGTCTATCGTGCTTTTGCCATTTCTCGCGTGAAAAAGCGCGGATGGGCTCATGCATGGCTCGTAGAAAAAGTGGAAGAATCGAGGCGAGGTGGCAGGCACAGGGACAGGGACAGGGACAGGGACAGGGACAGATTCAGGATGTTATAGGAAGCACTCACTCATGACAGCCAGTTCCCTCAGTAGCTCATCTGCCTCTTGATCTCCCTCAGGCCTCTGCAGGAGTTCTGCAAGATCAAGCTGACCTTTTTCGAATTCAGTTCCAATAGCAGGAGTATGGTTGAAGTGGTGGATGCCTCGCTTCTCAAATGCATTGATGAGGCGTAGTGGTGCGGATAGTCTGGAAGAAGAGGTGACTACTGGTACTTGGTTGTTGCTGCTCTCCTTCAATGCCGCTTTGAGCTTGAGGATGCCATCGTGGGAGGATGCAGTGGAAGTCTGCGTAGACTGGAGGTATGCAGGTGCTGGGACCATCTTGTCGACTGATGTGCTGTTGTTGTGTGATGCTTGCTATAAGCTATCTGTATGTCTATCCGTCTGTCCTTGTCTCACGAGAGGAACAAAGAGAGAGAGAGAAAGAAACAGAGAGAGTCGCGTGTGGTATTCGATTGTCTCGCTCGCACGCCTGTGGCTGGGTGTGGATGCTGGATGACTGTATGGATGGATGGCAGTGATATTCAGCAATGGAGTGAATGGTAAGAGCACAAGATGCATCAACATCACTTGCATCAGCCTCTTGCTTGCCTTTCTCATTATGCCACTCCCGCTGACTCACCTTGGGCGTAAGCGTTGTGACTGCAGTTTTTATGGCGCCTCCACTGGTTGTTGTAGCGATGGACGAAGTCTCTGGCTGGCGTTGATGCAGCTAGCAGGTAGACACTGTCGTGGTAGTTTGCAAATAATACTGTATCTTCTAAGTCAGTGCTGTCTGCGAAGCAAAGGCAAGGCACGACGAGGCGCTCGACTTCCGATGGTATATATACGTATCTGCACTGCGATCTATCGGATGATGCAGCGCTGCAGCTGACTACAGTGCCACTGCTGCGATCCACATACGACGCCTTACTGTCCAGATATTCGCGCCTCCATCCTGATTATTGTCCCATATGTCGACTTGATGGCACCTTCGTCGCCCACCTCGCACGCCATTTGAATTTTGGCGAGACTCGCTCAAAGGGCCCCGATCACCTCCAGGCGAGTGACTCCGCGCGGAGGAGGAAAGGAAAGGATGGATGGATTACCGTATACATTTGACGAGGGTATTTTTGATGAAGACTAAATGAGAATATTGACAGCTCCAACCTCGATGATCTCAAGCGCGCTCTGCGACACCAAATTGCCATTCCCCCACAATTACTTCCACATATACGGTAGTTCAAGTATATAAACTCGACTCTCAAACAGTCTTCTTCGCGGTTGCCCGTTCTGCTTTGTGAACAAGCTTGTGTAGAAGCGTTCCATCGTCCACACTTCTGTATTGATGTGCAAGAGGCTTTGTCATCTCGGTCTGTCGATGAGAAATTGCTAGGTAACCATGTCCTCGTTGATCCGGAGGTATAGATTGATGACGCCCAAAGGTAGGAACCACGGCAAGGGAAGACTGGAGGAGACGGATGGTTGTCTTGCTGTCATCGAACTTTTCGTATTATTTGACTTTGCCCATCCGCCCGTAGCCCTTCCTATCTTCTTATCGAGCGATCTGACCTTGCTAAGAATGCTAAGTTAGCTGTTATTCCCACAAGGTCGATGGGACTTTCTCGTTGCTAGCCTCTTCTGCACGGAGAGGTAGGCATTCGCTGCCTTTCAGGGCTACAACGACCTTCGTCAAATCTGCGGGTGTCCGGTTAGCTTGAGACAAGAAAGAAGGGAGAGGGAAAGAGAAAAAGAAAGAAGGCTTGAGGTTAGCAAGCAAGTCGAAACTCCAGCTTATCCTGCTTACCTCAATTTCCGAGTTCGCCAGTCCAAGCAAGAGGTGAAGACGAAAGACTATAGAAGGAACTCGCATGATTTCCATATTATCATCCTAGTCCTGCAGAGGTTTCTCGATATTGAAAACGCTCATAGGTCCAAGATTAGCTGAAGGAAGTTCTGATATTAGAGTTTCCAGCTTGAGAAGATTGTGGGTTGGCCAATTCTTGCGGGAGACTTAACTGTAGGAAAAGAATGGAAGACGACCGTTTTAAGATAGTATGTTAGAACATTTGTGAAAGTTTAGTTGTGAAAACAAGAGGCAAGTCAGTCTGGAGCAGCCGCTTCTATACTACTTTAAAAATGGAAGGCACATTCAGTAATTTTGGAAGGTCTTCCACAAAAAAGTGTCAGGACGTCCTCCAGATTGAGGAAGCTGCAAAGGTTGCCATATCCGTGGATACGGATTTTCTCAAAGATTCCCTTCCTTTTGGCACTCTCTTCGCTTCTGTAGTTCTGCCGTGAAGATAGGCTCCATACAGAATGTGCTGCAATTGGCGTGACCATGCCACTCGATGGTGGATAACCGCAGAGATTGAAGGCCTTCCAGGTACATCAGAGGGCATGGAAGTGGTCCTAGTGTCTTATAGCGGCATTCTACGCGCTTCGCCGCCCCCGGATAGAGTTGAGCTGGCGGGCCTTCAAGTACGATAAGTTGAAGGCCAGCTCAATTCTACCTGGCGGCGAAGCGACGGAAAGCCGTTATCTGAGACGCCCTGGTTGCAGAACCGTCGCCAGCTATGTGTGCCATCAAAAGCACCCAGGCACCACGTAAGTCTGATGCTGAGCAGCGTGCACTCAGCTCATCCATCCTCCAAAGGTTTCTGCAGGAATGCAATCGGTAATCCAAATGGCTTGCTGATAAGGATATTTGCCCAAAGATATTCGGCTCTAGGCGAGTTGCAGCTTTGCTTCGCTCCTCTCATATTTTCATTCGTTTGACGATATCATTTGCTGAATGTGCTGCTCTCTAGCGCTGATATTCGCTATATTGTGAGTCCTGTTCTGCCATTCGCACTTCAGGCTTATGCGTGTCGGCAAGGCCTCGCGGCGCCACTGGCTGTCAAAGTCGCTCTGCTGGGCGATGGCTTACGTTGAATTACGCCCCGTGTCCTTCCTCCATGATGCCCAGATAGCCTAGCACATACTGCCGTTATGAAGAGCCTTGGTGGTGAAACTTGCGATTCCTCAGCTTGGCCTTCATCGCATCTTTCAGACCCGATCGACTTGGTACAGCAGTACAGCAGTACGTGCCAATCAGCTGTTGATGGATCACACTGGCGCTTGCTTGGCCGCTAGAACATGGCAAGGTCTCGGCAAAGCATTGCATTGGAGTCCCGCGCGAAAGCCAGAGTTGCGCAATACATCCCAAGAAACAAATACAGAGCAAGAAGTTCATCAAAGGTGAATGGGCTCTGACGGATAGGTGAAAGTTGGAGCTTTGCAAGATAGCCACATTCGCAGGTCACTGGCCATGCATTGCCGTTCAGCCGGACAGACAGTTGGGACCCTGGAGCCCCGCCTTTCCGCTGAACACATACTTACACCACGCTCGTGGTTCGTGGCGCCGCGCAAAGAAATCCCGCTCAACTCCCTGTCTTAGCCACAATTCTCTCAGATCTTCCATTTCACACAGGGCACGAGGTACAGGCAGATTGACGTACGTCTGGTCCCTGAATTGTTGCTGAGTCACTTCAAGGCTTGAGATTCTGTGGGAGTCTGCAGCATCACACGGACACTTGGATGCGCTAATTGGTACAATTGGCTGTCCGCACATTTCCATTGTGCGCCACTCCACTGTCGCTACCGAGTACAGCATAACCAGGATCTCTAACCAAACACGCAGTGCATGCGGAGTTGAAAAGGCAGGTGATTCCTTCCGTATAGGTAGCTACTAATCTCTGAAACGAGAAGTAGTACGCCAGCTTGGACGCCACAAATCGTGCTCATACCAGTCTCGGTACTTGCCCGGCATCTTGGCTCATATGCAGCACGGGACGGGCTTAGTTTCTCCGCTCATAAGGCAAGGCTATACAAAACAAATATATACAACGATCACCTGAATCAGAGCAAATAAACAGCAACTTCACTGTCAATCGCCAAGTCTCGCACTGGCTACGAGTCCGACACATGAACACAAGCACTGCACAATATTACGCCACTATCCCGCCCAATGACCTGAAGCTTCAAGACATTGATACTTGACGATCAGCGTCATTATTGAGAAGTACTACTATTAAGCCCTGTCAAGCCGGGAAGACGTAAGGTCTTGAGCTTTCGAGATTGGCCAGTGGCTTGTGCATAACGCACTTGCGATGACGGGGGCCCGACGCGGGAAGCTGCCCGGCTAACCATCTCATTACCAAGCTTCAAATATCAAAGACATCAAAGGCGCAAGGCGAAAGAAGGTTGACACGATCTGTTCTAGCAGATCAGCCAAACTTCCAGGGATATTACACTGCCGCTCCTCGTGTGGCGGCGTGCCAAAACCCATGCGGAATTGGTCTGACCTGACGTGAAAGCGCTAATCACCTCGAATGCCCAGCTTGTGATGTGCAAATCCTAGTCTATTTCACCTGCTCTTCAAGCTCACCAGTGTCTCAAGTCATGATTCTGACCTGTTCAGGTAAGGATGCCAATGTATCGCCTCGATGATTTCTCTCCGGAACAAGCTAACAAGAGATTTGTTCTCCACCTTCGGCAACCTGTTGGAATAATCAGCTGATGTGAAGGCTGCATTCAAAAGACGAGCATTCGATGCCTCTCTTCTTTCCTTCTCTTCTCCCTCTCTCTCCAGCCTCAAAAGCCCCTTCATATCTCATTCAGCTATCCCAGATTATAACTGCGCATTACCCGTCCTCCTCTTATCCCGCCCCGCGCAATAGCTTCTTGTCGATCCAAATATGGTTCTCATCAAGTCTCTCTTGTTCGCTCTACCCATCATCGGTGCAGTCAATGCCGCCGTCATCTCTCCCCGAAACAATGACCAGCATCACAAAGAACCCGAATATAAGACGGTAACTGATTATAAAACGGTCACAGAACACAAGTAGTAAGTTCATTCTAACTGAAGACGGATCATGGTAAAACATTTGCCTAAAAATCCCATCACGGTTATCTAAAACAGTAAGACTGTCGAGAAGCCCGTGACAAAGTATGAGACAGTCTACAAAGAGAAGGTGGTTCCTACAACAATTTAGTAAGTGCAGTATACCCCAGAATATTTGAAAGGCCGATTCATTTTAATCGTCTTGATACTGACATCCTTGGGGAAAACAGCAAAACGGTAGAGAAGCCCGTGACAAAGCATGAAACTAAGTAGTATGCCTCAATCTTTCCACCTGCTTCATGTTTTATTACTGATTGTTCTCTCTTGCGACTTTATAGCAAGACCAAGACGTGAGCCTTTCCCTGTTTCGATTGAAACCATCAATCAGTCTGATTCGCTCCTCGCAATCCTTTCATGTGGCAGCGAAACTAAGTTGGTTCCCACAACCGAGGTCAAATAGTAAGACAGGTATCTCTATGATTGTTCCCCAGCAGTAGCTTATCGCTTCTCGATTTACAGCAAGACGTAAGCTACAGGCTGTTCGCTCCGAGCATCTCCCTTTGGATGGCTTTACGGAGATGCAATCCTTCTGAGAGCTTCTCATTGATGTTATCCTCTATGTAGAGTCTACAAAGATAAAGATGTGTACAAAACGAAGATGTGAGCATGTTTTGGCTTATGGGCTTGCATATTTTATACACCTGACATCGTATTGATATTTTTCCAGAGAGTACAAGCCAACTACCGAAGTTAAATAGTGAGCAAACGGTTTGTGAATCAGCAATTGTTAAATACCAATACTAACACTACCTATTGACATTACAGCAAGACGTGAGCAACGTCTCTCGAAGAGTGCGGGAGCGGTGGACCTCCTCTAACTCCTTTTGTTGTGATTTATCTTCGCAACAGCGAAACAAAAGAAAAGAAGGTCCCAGTAACCGACTACAAATAGTAAGATAGTTCAAGTTGACTTAATCGTGTATGGTTCTCCCGTAGCTAATCCTTCTCCTGTTTCACAGCAAGACGTAAGCTACCGGTTGTCATCTCCTAGAAACTGCTCTGACGATCCTTATCAATCATTCCCGAATGTCAATAGTGAGTACAAGGAGAAGAAGGTCCCAGTTACCGAGTACAAATAGTGAGTCAGTAGCCGTCTAATTTCGCCAATAAATGACGTGGTTAACCCTTTGTCCGCCTTACAGTAAGACGTACGTGTCCGATTGGCCTTGCAAGGGCCCCACTAACCCTACGTTTAACTGCATAGTGAGTACAAAGAGAAGGTCGTGCCTACCACCATCTACAAAGACAAGGAGGTCTACAAGACGAAATATGTCACGGTTACCGAAAAGCATGAGCCATCGTACGTGCCGTGACAGCTGTTCTTTTTGTGCTTTTCGGCTGAGGTAATGATTATTTTGGCATCGCAGTAAGAAGCCCGAGCCTAAGAAGGATGAACATCCCAAGTCACAATCCACGGTTCATTACGAATCCGACTATGTTTCTAAAAATTCGACCGTGCATTACGAGAGCGATTATGCTAGCCCTACCCATTAAGTCAGGGTGTCTAGGTTAGACCGGGAATACATGTCAGCTTTCAGACAACAGCACACTCTTTACAAGCATTGTACGGCATCAAAGATCGCCTCGCGATAATGTTCGGGCTTCAGCAATTTCAAGACTTGACCCCTTATGCAGATAGGGGAGGCATACATTAAACGAAACAAATAATGTAGCATTATATTCTTTTCATCCACTATCATTAGGGTGACATTGCAGAAATGGACACTTATGAACATATCACTTGATATTTGGGAAGTTCCTAGTGGCGTGACTGTCATTCCTCATCGACTTACCCTGGACATCGCAGGCCATGGTTCTCATTCAACTGGTTGCTCGTGACTTGCAAGCCAATCTTCGCGATTTGATGTAGCATAGACCCATCTGAGCTTGCCCCGCTTCGAGCAACTGACGAAGCTGCCTCGTGGCAACTCGTGGTCTTTGCTTCAGCGCAAAGATACGATCTCACAACAAGTTGCCCGATGCAACGGCAAATCGGCGAATCAGTGATAAGGGATCTGACGTCGCGCACCATTTCAGCCTCATACAACAGATGTACTGCCTATCTATCTATCATGACATGCTTTGCAAAAGCTATTCCTCCTGCTTGGCCTTCTTAGCTGGTGGAGCAGAGGGGCCTGTGGAGTCGGTCGCAGGTACTGAGATAGAGGTTCCCTTGCGTACTGGCGATCCTTCCCGCTCTCTCTTGTTAGGCGAAGAGCCATTCTCCTCTTCTCTGCCACGCTTCCTGAAGTTCTCGCGATTTCTGTCATCTGGACGACCGTCCCTGCCGCCTCGACCGCCTCTACCACCGCGTCCACCACGACCTCGTCCACCTCTGCCACCTCCACGATTGTCACGACCACCGCGACGGTCATCTCTACGGTCATTGCCAGACTTGGCATCAGCGAGCGCGATTGATGCACGCTTGTTGGCACGCTCGAGGTGGAAGGTCTTCTCTTCTTCACCCTCGATAGGCGTCCAAGTGCATTCAATCTTGGCTTCCTCACCACCAATCTTTAACTCGGTTCCCCGGATCTTTTCTAGTACTTCAGGTGAGACTGGTTCCTTGAAGAAAACGACACCGGAGGAGGTACCCTTCTCGTGATCAACGAAGGCAGCAGCGTGAACTGTCTGAAGAGCCTGCTTGAGGTGGTAAGGATTGAATTCATCGCTTCCATTTGTAATTTCAAACTTGAGAATCTTGCCAGAAGTGTAGGCGAGATCTTCGGGATTCTTCAGCTTTCCAGTCTCCGAATCAACTTCCATCTCTTTACCTTCCACATAAACCGTCACTTTGGCGTCTCCCTTAGCGTGCCCACCTTGAACATAGTCCTTGAAAGCGTTAAAAGGCCGCTTATTCGAAGAAATTGGTGCGTTATTCTGGCGTCCCGCTATGTATTGTGGCTCAATGCCTTTCTCCTTAGCCTTCATGTCGATGTAATCTTTCTTGAACATGACCTCAATAGGCTCGCTTTGGCCTTTATAAGTAGGTTTGGGATCCATGTCAACAAGAGCTTTTGCAGACTCGATAGTGGCGTACTCGACGAAGACTGAGCCTTTGAATTTCTTCTCTTCATCCCTTCTCATGCGCACAGCATTGACTTTGCCGATGCCCAGCATATCAAACCATTTCTCGAGGTCTTTCTGCAGCTGTGATGAAGTGTATTGACTTCTACCGTCTCTTCTGTCGCCGCTGTCTCTCTTCTCCTCCTCATCTGGGAAACCCTTGACATAGACACTTCGGCTCATTTGGTCTGTCTTGCCTGGCTCGCGGAGGGGCTGCTTTCGGCGGATATCATTTCCATCCGAAGAGATCTCGATGAGTGCACTCTCGTCGGACGAGGGGTAGGCAGCTCGCAGTGCATTCACAATTGCAAATTCGCAGATAGTGGCTGATCTAGAAGACCGAGCAATAATCTCCTGCATTCGCTTGAAAGACAGGACAGTCGAAAGAGGGACCCAGCCGGTGCCCATTGGGGCATCAGGATCTTTGTTGCCATCTTGAGCTCGATGGAAAAGGAACTATTGCAAGCACGTGCTCTCAGCAGGTGATTGTCGAAAATCTAGACTTGAAGGAAATCTTCTGCAACTCACTTTATCATAAGGCAAGTTTGAGTCGGAGAAGTAGAAAGAGACTGTAATAGTGCTGCAATTCAGCTATGATACACACGGATAGCGTGGCCAGACTTGGAGCTCACTCTGCTTGACTGCATCTTGAACTACTTTGTCTTCGCGTTCGCTGTCAGACAATTTGGCATTCTCATCGGATTGAGCAGAAGCGGTTTTCTCGATGACTGCAGATGATCCTTCGACATTGGCGCTCTGCGACTCGGTGCCGTTGGCAGCTGCCGATGTTACGTCTAAAGAAGCCTCTTGGGCTTTAGTACTGTCCATTTCGTTTGGAGCTGACTCGACGGGCAGCGCACCTGGCTTTGCGTCTTCGGCTGACATGGCGGGTAATCAGTCCTACTAGCCGTCCAAGAAGACTAAAGAGTATCGAGAAGCGACTGAATTGTGTGTAAACAGAGCGGAACAGTCGTTTGACGAAGGTCGAAATTTTGGCTTGCCTGTGGAAGACGATCGAGAAGTGCAGAGACTGTATGCACTGGGCACTCGAGTGCAGACCTTGTGCTGCTGTCGCAGGGACGAGAGCAAGTGGAAGATGGTCACATCGCCAGCGGTGCATGTTCATGTCCTTTCCTGAAATCATTTTGTTGGAAGCTGCAGCCAGTCACTAGTGGTGGCGGATATGTGCATGATCGCAAGCTGCATGTGATGGTGGCTTGGAGGCCTGTTCAAACCTCGGCTTTTGCATCAGACCAGCGCCAGATGACGGGCAATGGCAGCTCAGATGGCCCAACTGCCTCGACATCAGCTCTCACGCCGGCGGAAGCACATGTCCAGCGGACTCTGGACCTGCTAGCCTTTGAGCGCGACACTGACCTGGCACAGACATCATTGTTGGTGTCCAAATGCTCGCCCAAGCTCCTAGAATCTGGTGGGCTGGCAATCCTCAACCTCCAAGCATGCAATGTATCCATTGGCCTGGGAGGCAAAACGCTCGTCGAGCTCGAAAGATGGATGAAAGGCCCGCTTCCAAGTCATGGGTTTCGGAATGGTGATACTTGTGAAATACTTTCAAGCGGTAATGATAACAGCAAGCAGACTAAGAAGGGTAAAGGCAAAGAGAAGGAGGAATCAAGCTCTCCAGGCCTGCAAGGAGTAGTGTACCGCGTCCAAGAAGACAAGATAGTGATTGCCCTTGACCAGGACAGAGACCGAGACGAGAAGGACTTTGAAATACCGGAAAAATGTAGATTGTGAGTAGCCTGCTACTTGTCATCCACGGTACCCCAGTATGCTGTCCACCTCTCTAACATCCCAATGGTGTGATTTAGGCAGAAACTATCCAATACTGTTACCTATGACCGCATGGAAAAGACCCTGAAAACAGTGTTAAAAATGGCATCGCCTGCATCATCCACGCCATCAGACCTTGTCCAGGTGTTGTTAGGCTTACGTCGCCCAAGCTTCCATACTTTAGACTCGACAAGACTGGCGGACATCGTTTACTATGACGAAGGGCTGAATCCATCGCAACGCGACGCCGTTCGGTTTGCAGTTTACGAAGCCGATAACATAGCTCTCATACACGGGCCTCCCGGTACTGGCAAGACATCGACGCTGATTGAGTGCATTCGACATCTCGTTGCGCAGAATCAGAGGGTCCTCGTATGCGCCGCTAGCAATCTCGCCGTAGACAACGTTCTGGAGCGGCTCTCCAGTCATCTTCCTAGATCTTCATTATCTCGTCTGGGACACCCTGCACGTATTCTTGCCAACCTTTCACAAAGTACACTTGATTATCAAACGTTACATTCAGATGCTGGGCAAATAGCAAATGAGCTCAAGGCTGAAATCGAAGCTTGGACTAGAAAGCTTACTAGTGGCAAGTTACGGGGCAAGGAGAGACGAGAGGGTTGGGCGGAAGTGCGTGAGCTGCGGAAGGAGTATCGTAAACGTGAGGGAGCCGTAGCGACAGGAGTACTCAGCCAGGCTAAGGTTGTATTGGCGACATGTCATGGGTAGGTCAAGCTGTCTACACCACGCTTTTCACGACAACTTATACTTCGACACCAGTGCTGGCTCCCGTCAACTTTACAACATGGAATTTGACTGCGTCATTATCGATGAAGCTGCCCAAGCCCTTGAAGCTGTCTGCTGGATACCTATTCTCAAGTCGAGGAAGAAATTAATCTTGGCCGGCGATCATCTTCAATTACCCCCGACCATCAAAAGCTCCAATGAAGATCTCCCGCCCGCGTTGAAGAAGGACAAGAAAGCATCGCCTCAAACGCTTGAAGTCACTCTGTTCGATAGATTACTAGCCACCTATGGCAAGGAAGTCAAAAGACTCCTGAACACCCAGTACCGCATGCACGAGAAGGTGAGATCGGCGGCATGCATTGCTCTCGTATCTATGCGCTGATTGCTGATTCACGACAATGCTTATTAGATAATGGTTTTCCCGTCGACCGAATTGTACGATGCCAAGCTTGTTGCACATGAAAGTGTGGCAACTAGGACCCTCGCTGAATTGCCAGAGCTACTTGAAAACGGCCATGAGAATCAGTTCGAAGACGATGGCCTGATGACAGAACCGGTTATATTCTATGATACGGCCGGATCAGCTATGTTCGAAAGAGCGGAAGATACAGATTCGGATAAATCGCTGCGTACGGTCGATGGTGAGAGCAAGAGCAACGAGAATGAGGCTGAGATAGTGATGAAATTCATAGGAGAACTCGTAAGCTAGCTATGTACGAGATCCCTGTTTGACCCGCTCATAACCAATGATCCCATCTGCCTCCCAGGTTTCCGCAGGCGTGCCACTTTCCGGCATAGCCGTTATATCACCCTACAATGCCCAAGTTGCTCTGCTATCATCGCTGATCAGGGAACATTACCCACAAGATCCTCTAGCCAGCGAGAAAAGTCTAGCTATCGAATGTGGGTCGGTAGATGGATTCCAAGGTCGAGAAAAAGAGGTGGTCATCGTAAGTCTAGTCCGAAGCAATGAGAAGAAGGAAGTTGGCTTCCTTAGCGAAAAGCGAAGATTGAACGGTGAGTGTTGGCGTTTTAGATCATCAGGAGGACTGCTAACCCCGACGTCTTGCTACAGTTGCAATGACACGAGCCAAACGCTGCCTCTGCATAGTGGGTGACAGCGAAACTGTCGGCAAGGGAAGCAAATTCCTCAAGCATTGGATGGACTGGATGGAAGAGAATGCAGACGTTCGGATGCCCGACTAGACGGCAGTTCATAGATGCAGTAATCTTCGTACATTCAGCAGCATATTGTGCAACAAGAATATACGCACGTGCCCCATTTACTGTAGCCTTGCCGTTGCTTTTGCCCGTGGCTAAGTTTTGCCCTCGCTCTGCTGTACTCCATGCGACTGTGACAGTCCATTCATTCGAAGCTAATTCGTGGCCAGGCGGGCGAGGGACTTCGCGATGCTGTACGCGAAGTCCGACTACATCGAAACTGTATGTCTTTATGCGCGGACGAGTGTTACAGGCAGCACACTTACGAGATAGATTGCGTCCATTCAGGATGCTGGCAACAAGGTCTCGCGCAAGTGCATCATTCAAGGGAGTCAGAACATTGTACTGGGAGGCAAGACCATACTGGAAGCTGGGGTCATTCTTCGAGGCGACTTGAGACGCGCTGGTTCTGGAGCTGCCGTCGTGCTTGCTCTAGGCAAATACTGCCGTATAGGGCAAGGATGCGTGGTTCGGCCGGGCTACAAGACATATAAAGGGTATGTCTGGATATTATTAACCCATCCGATAGGTGCTGACTCGTCTACTGTTCTTTCTGCAGAGTATTCAGGTGAGCACAAGCCCGATCACCCTTACTTGATGCTTGCTCATGCAAGAAGTATGCCAATACAGTTACTATCCCATGAAGATAGGAGAATACGTCTCAATTGGAGAGAATTCAGTAGTGGAAGCTGCTACTATTGGGAATATGGTTCAAATAGGGAAAAATTGCGTTATCGTGGGTGTTCGCGCGCTCTATCGCTATCTGGGGATGTTGCTTGAGTGGAAGCTAATCCGTTAGTATGTTGACATGACAGGGACGCTTCGCCATCATCAAAGACTGCGCCATCATTCTTGATGGGAGCGTTGTGCCGCCGGGAATCGTCATTCCCTCGATGACAGTCTTTGGAGGCTCGCCAGCGAAGCTCATCGAAGATCTTCCAGAAAGCTATCCTGAATTACTGGAAGCAGCAGCGCGTAATTTCTATGCCAACTTCAAGCCAACGATATGAGTGCAGGAAGATAGGGACGGATACATTGCATCGACTGCGCCTTCAACATAAGCACTCCTAAGCATTAACATGACAAAACACGCAACCCCTCTCTTCGAATTAGTTGTAATGATGATGAACCATTTGATAAGACCTGCTCTTAGATACCCTTGTTGAATGTTGGTGTCCCAAGCTTTTGGCGCCAAGCCTCGCCAAATTTGATAGTAGCAAGCACAGGAAGGAAGAAGAGGATCGAGACCAGGGCATAAGTGAGGCCGGAATACTGGAAGCCAACCTCTTCTCCGAAGCGAATGACCCAGAAACCGACAGTGAAAGACATAAGCTGTCGAGCCAAGGCGAAGAGCAAGACTACTTCTCCAGCCTAAAGACCATATCTTAGTGGTACGCCCATGCCGCCTTTGGACGCAATGACTCACTTGAGGCTTATAGCAATCAATGGCGTAAGACAGGCAAGGCGAAATAATTACTTGAACGGAGAAGCAGGTGAGCTGTGTCAAGGCGAGTGATCAGCATGAGTCGTCGCCTCGAAGTTGCAGCAGATCACCTACAGCCATGGCAATGCAAGCTCCGATATATGAATCTTTAGCCTCATTATAACGAATACAGAAACCATAGATGAGAAGACCCAAAGGTAGCAAGATGGCTCCCGGTATTGTTGCTAGCAAGCGTTGCTCGTGATGAAGCTTGCCTGTCTTCTTTCGAGATCGGGCGATGAGACGATCCTGAAGGCAAGGTCCAAATGAGTACACTGATTCAAGCTGCTCTCTCTTGATATCCCTCCATATCTCTCAATATGTACTCACCGTGACGGGTCCAGCAATGATCTCTCCTAGAACACCGCCAATAGTCGTGGACAAGGAGAGGGCAAGACCAGTCCGCGCAGACTTCCAGCCATAGAACGTCTTGAAGAGCGCGCTCCCAGTGAGAGCAGGCATAACGGAGCTGTAACGATTGGACTGTTCAGTACGATAGAGTTGTGAAAACGGCTTTGAATGCACGTACCCAAGCGTGAAGACAACTGCTGTGAACCAAGCTTGAAGGACGATCGGGAAGTACTTAAGCATCTTGAGCGGGTAGATGAACTGAACTGCCTTGAGCTTTCTGCCAGGATGTCGGATACCCCAGGGTTTCATTCGGTTTCTAATCGGATTTGCGACTTCTGGGTATCCCTCCGCCGTTCCTCTTACATAGAGAGTTTCGGGAAGGCAAAAGAAGAGCATACTGTTGCATTCTCAAATCAGCCTCAATCCATCTTGCAGTGCGGTGGTATAGAATCTGCTTACACCCAAACCACTCCAGCGCAGATGGAAGGAAGCCAAAGGGTCCATCTCCAACCGACGTATTGAGCCAAGAAGCCTCCAGCTGCCGTATGCCCAATGTCAGAGTACGCTTGATGAGTTGTCGCAGATACATCTCACTCACGCAGAGACGCTAAGTGTGGGCCATTGATGAGGGCGACTGTTGCTATGCCAACAAATGTACCTCGCTCGTGAACTGAGAGTGCAGTTTTCCATCAGTCCTTTCCCATGATAATTCTGAGTGAACAAACCTACGACAGAAGATGTCGCTGATCAAATTAACGGTAAGAACGTTGCCTGCCGCTACGCCGACTCCAACAAAGCTTCTACCGACGATGATGGTACCGAAACTCTTCGCAACAGCGGAACCGCAGCCAGCCGCACAAGCGATGGCTTGTGCTACCAGAAGGACGGGGCGTCGACCATAGACGTTAGACAAAGGGACCCAGAAGAGGCAGAATCTATCACGTAAAATCATACAGTATTAGCGAGGAGGGTGATGAACAGCGTTTGCAACAAGCATGCTTACGCGCCAGCGGTTGCAATGGAGGAAGTACCAATGTACGAGGCATCCGGAACTTGACAAGAATGTTAGTCAAAGCATGACAGAGCACACAAGGGCATGGTTTTCTACTCACCGGGAACATGCAGTGCTAAAGCTATCTGTGCGAAAGCAGGGTTGGCAGTCGCGAGTGAGAACGTGCCGAAAAATGCCGTAACTGCAGCTTGAAAGACGATGAAGTATTTGAGCTTTCGCGGCCAGTTGAGGGGCTAAGATCCCATTGTATTTCAGCAATCAGTGTAGGTCAGCAATTAGTTTAGGATGCGCCTCATCAACACATACATCACTTGGAGAGTCCGTAGGCTGAGGGATCAGGGGCAGACCTTCGCCGTCAAGCTTCAACTGACCATGACCTTGACGTTGGTACTCTTGCTCTTCCTCCCTATCCTCTGTCTCTGTATAGGTTCTTCCGACTTTCTCAGTGTCGTCGGCATACTCAAAACTCTTCTGGGCTGTATCAATTGCAGCAGCCATCTTGATTGGTTTTTTTGCAATTCAGGAGCCCCGGTGATCTTGGAAGAACTCCGTCAAGAGTGGAGGAGAGAAGAGCTCAGCGATATGGGGAAAGTTGCAACTGTCTTAAAGAAGAAAACCAGCTGGATGTACCTATCACCCACATACCGTGTTCTTGTGGGTATGCGGACGACCCTTCCAGCCAGTACATCTGTACATTTGGTATGCCGAATCTATTTTTGACATCCTTCGGGCGGATCACCAGGGAGCGCCACACGGTGAGGCTCGGTGACTGCCGATTGACGGGCAAGCAGAGAGGTTGGGCTCTCTAATGATTGCGTTCGACTCTACGCGGTCATATACCAAGCTATTTGTACGTTAAGCACACAAACAGCTCACTACTATTTCCCAGAAACTAGGAGGATGTATAGGTATTGCACGGACCAAGTCTCAACTCGAACGAAATGTTCAGCAATCACTGGTCCACCTTGACTTGGCCGGCGAACCTTTCGCCGTTGCTTGGCTTGCCGGCCTTCGGGCAAGGCCGAAAACATGGCCCACTGCTTTCAGAGTGGACGGGGCCTACCGCTCGTAACATCGTAAAGGAGCCCTGAGATGAAGGCGTACGCACTCAGCAGCTGCTCTTTGACACGCAGGAGCGTGCACGTGCTAATCAAAGCTACCTTCGCTTCGGTGATGCCCGAAGGCGGCAACACCGGTACCGATCAAGCGCAAGAGCTCAAGCTATACCGTACCGATCCTGCAGGGCCTGCATCTAGAGTCCTGCTTCACACCAGGTTTCATTCATCAGTCCGAAGAGTACTTGCAGCACCATGGGCACCACGAACGGGACGAATCAAGCCAATGGCACTGCCTCGACTCCGCTTCGAATTGCGATAGTCGGAGGTGGAATAGGCGGACTCGCCCTTGCCTTGGGTGAGCTAGAAGCTAGTAGCAAGACTGTTCGGTGATTGTTCGACTTATGCAGAAATCCACATCAGGTCTCACCAATCAACAAAGAGCCGGTGCAAACATAACCTTCCAAATCTTCGAAGCGGCGCCGCAGTTCAAGGAAATCGGGTAGGTATTCCCTCGTTTGTGAATCTTACGCAAAGGACGCGACTTTGCTGACTGCTTGCATCCCTCACTCAGTGCTGGCGTAGGAGTCGGACCCAATGCGTTCAGAGTGAGCTGATCTGCTCACATAGGGTGTCCCATCTACCTCCTAAATCAATGGCTGAGAATGCACTGGCTTGCCACAGGCCTTGAATCTGCTAGGACTGCGAGAGCCGTATACCAAGCTTGCCTTTACTCACGATAAGGAAGAATCGGGTATCTACTTCATCTGGAGATGGGGAGAGAAAGATAAAGTAGCAGAAAATGGTGGCGATGACGTTATTGGCACTACTCCATGCTTCGAGAAGGGCGGTCACACCACTGTTCACAGGTGAAAATCCGTACCTTGCGACATGATTTGGGACAAGCTGACGGACATCACCTCGGCTTAGAGCGGAATTTCTCGACATGATGATCGAGAGAATACCCGCCGGAGTAGCCAACTTCAATAAGCGTCTTACGCATTACGAGACCTTTCTGCAGGAAGGTGAAAACCCGCCCGTTAGGCTGCATTTCGCGGATGGTACTTCTTTCGACGCAGACATCCTAGTCGCGGCAGACGGTATCAAGAGTGTTGTGCGACCTACTTTGCTCGCAGGGCAAGTGAATGCCGAGGATTTAAGACCCAAGTTCACACGCACTGTAGGAGCGGATTTCACGCAGCCGTAGCCCTTGGAATCGTTGCACTAACTCGATGATCACAGGTTGCATATCGAGCATTGCTACCAATGGAGGACATGGTGGCCAAGATTGGAGAGAAGGCTCGCAAGGGGACCAGTAAGTGTCGACCTATCCTTGTTTGCTTATAATTTCCAGGTTGACGCGCTTTCCTAGTGTATCTGGGCAAGGATCACCACATCCTTACCTTCCCAATCCAAGGAGGCAAGACAATGAATGTTGTAGCCTTTATCAGCGATCGCTCGCCTTCAACGAAATCCGCGGAGTGGCCAAGTGAATCATGGATCGTAGAGGGTTCTCGTCAAGAAATGCTACAAGGCTGGGAAAATTGGAGCGACGATTGCCAACAAATATTACAGGTTCGTTGTCATGCAGATGAGTCAGAGACTGCCACTTAATATAACCTCTTTTCAGTCAATTAAGCAACCTAACAAATGGGCGCTGCATGAGCTAGCCAATTTCCCTACGCATGCTGTTGGCAACGTATGTTTGATGGGCGATGCAGCGGCCGCCACCCTCCCTCATCAGGTACGCATTGAGAGTCACGAAGAGATGATGGCCTTCTAACATAGATATCCTGTAGGGGCAAGGTGCCGCCCAAGCTATCGAATCGGCATACACCCTCTCTTGCCTGTTGGCTTCTCCGCTATTGAACAGACAGAATGCGCACGAAGCTCTGCAAGTTTATAACGAGTTGAGGTGAGTCGTTGTCACATATGTCTTCCTAACATTGAAGCCAGGTGCTCACATCAACTTCTTCATCAGGCATGCTCGTACGACAGGGGTGAAGACGACTTCCAATGAACTAGGCTGCGTATTGGAGTTCTCAGACGGCGAAATCAATGGAGACAAGGATGGCTTGGTGAAGAACCTGCAAAGCCGCTATGAATGGATGTGGAGCTGGAAAGGCGAAGAAGAGGTCGCTCGGGGCCAGCAGATGTTAGTCAAGCGCTTGTCGTCGTAATATATATGTGTCACTTTGTCAGTAGTCCTGAGCCAGTTGTACCATTTACAGGGTAATTTGTTTGCGACATCAACATAAACACGACTAATGTGAATAACGCTAAGATTACGTAGCAGGCTGATCAATGGGTAGTTTCAGCTTGAACAATTTTATAGCATTTGCTCGTCCAATCTTAAGCTTGTCATTATTGTTTAGTTGCAGAGCGTCGAACCAGTTAGTGGCCGGCGGAGTATCCTCGTATGGCTGATCGACGGCGACTTGGAATTGGCACAACATTCAGCAGCACGCCAGTGGATGCCCATTGTTTCACTGGTGAACTCACATAAAATGTTGTCAGCGCCAATTTCAACCAAGGCTGCAGTCATGCCAGGATCCGAGTAGAAACCGCTGGTGGTGATGAAACTATAGAGAGGTAAGAAGCTTAGAACGGCATTGCAATAATGTAGACGGTACTCACATGTTCTTGGCCAAGTAATGACGCAAGCTGTGCTTCATAGGCTAGTAAACAAGGAACCAGCGTTAGCGGTGTGTTCATCGATGGTCTTCTAGGGCAAACACACCATGCCTCGCAGTCTAGCGAATAGCTCGAGACGGTGCTGTAGTCGGAACCACAAGGTGAGCATCATGATGGAAGGGCAGCAGCGTTAGTCATACATTTGTACGCCAGATATTGTATGGGATAGTCTCTCCTCCGTGACCAATCATTACTTTCGCATTAGGAAAGCGGTCGAAGATGCCATTGACACAGAGTCCTAAAGTGTGCATTGCGACGCCGAAGGTGAAACTACAAAAACTTGTTTAGCATAGCACTAGCTTGCCTCGAAGCTTTGACTCGTCTCACCTAAGTGCCGCACCATTCAGCCATTTCCTGCCAGCCCAATATTTGCCTTCTATTTCAGGAGTTGGTGGTCTTCAAGTCACCGAAACAAGCGAAGATTTAAGATGGGCAATCTACCGAGTCTAAGTCGCAATTGCTCACCTCGGATGGATGTAAACGACTATATCAAGGTCGGCACAAGTCTTCCAGAAGACGTCGTATTCTGGTTGGTCGTAGAATGCAACTCCGTTCTCATCGCCAACCTGCAGGTCTTGTCAATCCTACATTTTCCCGTATTATTGATCTAGAACCCACATTCTGAAAATCGTTGACAATGACACCGCACATTCCAAGCTCTTTGACTGCTCGGGTAACCTCCTGCGCAGCTTGCGCCTGTATATACCGTCCCTGGTCAGTATATGTCGTGGAAAAAAGTGTACGAATCTTACAGGGTCATGCATCGACACAGACGCGTAAGCCGAGAAACGAGCAGGGTTTTTTGCGCATTCAGCCGCAAGGTACTGTGGTTGAGTAACGCCATCAGGTCTTGTGCCATAAAGAGAGACGCGCACCACTAGCTCACGTCATTAGCCCGCTTCGCCAGTGCTTCTGCTTGGGCCTTGTCTGCGTGACCTTGTGGGCCCGGGGACGTCAAGCTTAGAATGATATGTTCGATGCCATGTTTGTCCATCTCGGGTATGCGACCATGAATGTCAGCGAGACTTTGTATTACTATAATTAATCACGTGCAATTAGTCTGTATGCCATCGAAGGTGGCATTGTCTGATAATAGTTCACGTACGCTTAGCGCCCACTCCACCAGCAGAGTAGGATGGAGCGCCAGAAATGTTCGCTGCAAGGTCTGGGAGGTTCATTGCTTCTTCAACAGCAATCTTGCCTTGCCATACTGGAGCCACCGCAGGATTGTAAGGTGCCATGCTTGCGTTTTGTGGAACTTGAGGTTCTCGTTCAGACCGTGACTCTCGTCAAGGCTCACACCAGTGCAACGGACGGACGATGCTAAAGGGAGACAAGAGGGAATGCTGGGACCCCGCGAGGTATACCGCTTCAGCTTTTCTCCCGGCCGAAGGAGGACGCTTGATCGGCGAAGGCTCGGTATCTCCCGTTGATGGACTGAGCAGGCGAGTGCACTCGTGAGGGCTTGCCGATATCCAGTCTCAACTCGTGACAGCTCTTGGTATTCACATAGTACTTGCTCACCACTTGTAAGCAGAACTAACACCTAATCTATGCATTTGTCAGGATGCGCAGGCAAATCTGCGACAAGTATGTACGGGAGCAGTGGGATCGTTCACTGACTGGGGCCTTGCGCAATCATGAAGCTGGCGTTCAGGCTCCATTCCTGATGATTTGCTCGAGTGATGATCTTACTGTAGGACGAGGCTCGCCTCTCACCCAGTCGTTTATTTTGCAAACACCTGCGTACAGTAGCTTGCATCAGGGTTGTCACAGCACCAACAGCGAAGCCTGGGACACCGCCGACATGACAGCAGAGGTCGCTCGTCTAGCCAGCAGTACGCTCAATGGCGACATGAATGGCGCTGCTGGCCCCTCAAGCATGCCAGACTGGCCAGGTGTGCTCCCCTCATGCTTACTGCCCATGTCTCGTTGGCGCGTCATGCCATAACACCTTACTGACGAGTTGGAATCGACTGCAGGGCGGTATAGGCATGTTGACAAGATCCTCTCGAGACCGACTGCCTTTGTACCGGACTTTGTGCCCGGTGCTGAGGTGAGTTGCGTTGCAATAGTCCAGCTTGAATGGCAGACGATCGACAGCTGTGCCTGCTTAGAAGCAGATCTGCGTCGTAGCTGACGCTCAAGCTGCCTTCCCCTGCTGATAGACAAAGACTCGCTTACGAGATGACTTCAAGATTCTGGTCGTTGGAGCTGGCGGTCTAGGCTGTGAAATCCTCACCAATCTGGCACTACTTGGCTTCAAGGATATCCATGTCATAGACCTAGACACTATCGATATTAGCAACCTCAACAGGCAATTCTTGTTTCGGTAAGTTATCTCATCAGTACAGCTCTTCTTTGACGACACGCTAAGAAAGCTGCTTTCGCCTTACTGCCTTGGAACAGTCAAAAAGACGTTGGACAACCGAAAGCCGAAGTGGCTGCGCGCTTCATCATGCAACGAGTCCCAGGCGTGAAAGTCACTCCATATTTTGGCAAGATCCAAGACAAAGATGATGAGTACTACATGCAATTCAACATTATTGTTGCCGGACTTGACTCAATAGAAGCTCGACGCTGGCTCAATGCAAAGGTTGTATCACTGGTGGATGAGGAGAACCCAGAAAGCTTAAAGCCACTTTTGGATGGTGGAACGGAAGGCGAGTTATCTCTATGTATCAGTCAGCAAAACCAGTAAGGCGATTCTGACATCGGTCCTCTGCAGGTTTCGCTGGTCAAGCAAGAGTTATCTTGCCAACCATCACTGCATGCTACGAATGCGGACTCAACCTACACGCACCTCGCCAAACATACCCTATCTGTACGATTCAAAGCACTCCCAGATTACCAGAACATTGCATCGCATGGGCATTCGAGCTCGAATGGCCTAAAGTGTTTGGCCAGAAACAGCTGGACAAGGACGATCCTGACCATATTAGCTGGTTGTACGAGGTCGCTCTACAACGCGCCCAAACATACAAGATCGAGGGAGTGACCTGGAGTCTTACGCAAGGGGTTGTAAAGAACATCGTACGTCCCCTTTCCTGACACACTTCTGCCTCGACAAATAGCTCATTATGCTGTGTCTAGATTCCTGCTATTGCTTCGACAAACGCTATCGTCTCGGCTGCTATCTGCAATGAAGCCTTCAAGATTGCAACTAACAGTGCACCTTTCCTTCAGAATTACATGTAAGAATCTCGAGATTGAAACCTCACGTATAGCATCTTAACTACTGTTACTCCCTCTTCAGGTCTTACTCAGGCACGAGAGCACCCTATACCTACACATTCAACTACGAAAAGCTTCCAGAATGTCCTGTATGCGGGGGTGAGATCATAGAGATGACTGCACCTGCATCACAGACTCTGCAAGACTTCATCGATGACTTGAAAGCCAAACCGAATGTGTAAGCCTGGAATCTTATTGGAATGATGGCGCTTGGCTCACGTACATCTTATCATACATATAGGCAATTGAAGAAACCATCACTGTCAATCGGAGCTGAGCCTCTATACTGGGAAGGTTCAACTTCGTTCGCTAAAGCAACGCATGCAAATCTAGACAAGACACTTGGCGAGCTGATCAAGCCAGACGACGAGATCAACGTCACAGACCCTGCTTTGCCAATCCAACTTACTATCCAGCTCAATCTCAGCTGATCTGGCTAGGCTTGTGTTATCATTGTACCCGAGATAGGCTGGTCTACATCGATCATCACTACGCAAATGTGTAGCAAATAGAGAAAGGGGCGCAAGGCTCTCCCGTAACCAAGGCCTGTACGTTGTTCTGAGACCGGGTGCCAACACAGCCTAGTTATATGAGCTCTTCAGAACGCCCTTGCAATACCCTTGAATCTATAAGAGTACAAAATGCTATTCGCTACATGTGCACATCCTTTTTCTCACGTCTTTACTGCACTTTCCGAGCATGTGGAGGGCTCACAGTGTCCATGATTGTTCCGCCATTAAGTATTCCCGTAGTAACTATGATCAACTTCCTGCCTGTCATACGCTGACTTGTAAAGCGCAATGCTGCAATTTCAGTGTACGTACACCCGCCCAAGAAACAGACAACCGTGACGGGAAGTTGATCTTGGGTGTAAGCGTCTGTCGTTTTGATGCCATTAGCACAAGCATATTCCGAAGAGATTGAATGATCAAGCAACTCACGCCGCCGCCTGTTCTGATCATCTGCCTTTTGCGTTTCTTCAAAGACACAGCCCGGAAGCGCTTGCAAAACATCATCGAGGCCTTTCCAGCCGTTCAGAACAGCGCCATTTCGTTCTCGTGCCCCTGCTCCACCGATACCTCCCACGAGGCCACCGCTAGTGGTGCCCAACCCTAGAACATGCTGTACCAGCCTTACGCTTACAGGCGCATACCCAGAGTAGACATAAGAAATGTCCTCCGGAGCTGACTCATCGACGTCGTCAACGACCAATCTGAGTGATCTTCTGCATTGAGCGAAAGGTGATTTTGTACCAGTCGTACGGAGGAAGAGGTTCAGATCGGTGAGATGTACGAAGGTTGGTAGATATTCGTATCCATATGTCTGCAGGAACTCCTTTTGAACATCTTCGAAAACCTTCGGCTTAAATCCACTTGAAACAAGACTGTACAAACAGAGGAGACGTAGAACAGAATTCGGATTTGCTTCCTGATTGATGAGCTCGCGGATGTTGTTCTCCTGTACAGAGAGGTCAAGGCCAGCGATAAGATCTAGTTAAGGGAGGAAAGCTGATGTCAGCAGACATCATTACATGATGCTCCAGTACTGAACTTACTCTGCTGGATTTCGAGCACTCTGTTGAATTCGTCAGAAGTAGTCACAGACATGATCTGCTCCGTAAGGCCAGTATCTACAGAAAGGCAGAAAGGCAAATGTCAGAATGGATTCTGCATGAGTACATACTGAGTTCAGCGTTGACTTACGCAAGCGCAAAGCCTGGTGCTCGGCTTGTAACCCGCTCAACCTTCCAACAAAGTCTCTCATCTGCGATACTGTCTGAGCAGCATGTCTCTGCTCGTAATCCAGGTTGATTCTCTTAGCGACTCTATTAAGAAGTGCCCCAACGATGGTGAAATTCTTATCTCGAAGTTCACCAAATAGCGGGTCGCCGACCTGGGCTGGTGACTGTCCTTGCTGATGACTTTGCGAGGAGGCAGAAGATGCATTCCCAAGAGTCGAAAGTAAGTGCTTCTTCTTCTTGGGTGGTCCACTGAGGGATCCAAATTGTGCCGCCGAAGAAGACGACGGTGTGGGAGGTACAGGATTTGTCAAAGCAGGATCGACTTCGACAAAAGAATTCTTGATGCCAATGATCTCGTCGATAAGACCTTCGTATGTAAGCTGAGTACACAAAGGGGTGACCATGTCAACTTGACGATCCAAGATGACCATAGAATCGATTTGACCGTAGTTGTTCGACAGCGAAGACGAGGCGGATGTCGAGGAGAATGAAGAGGCTGATTCTTTCCTTAAGCGCGACATGACATCGACTAGGCGCTGTTGAGAGGCAAAGAAAGTGTTGTCAGTCTGAGATGGACTTTGCGCCTGTAGGCAGACCAAACTCACTCTCGCCGCATCACCCTTTCCGATCAACCTTGGAGTCAATCCAAAAGCCCTCTGAAGCGTTAAAAGGCCTCTAGCCATTTCATAAATTGCATCGTAGTTTGAATCTAGGAAAATATCCTTGTACGACTGCGCTCCGAGCTCCATGGATAGCAAATCCCTTTCGAGGGGTATTAGTGCCATCGGAAATTCGAAGATATCGACTGAGCCCAATACGCCGAGATCTTCCAGATTAGAGGCGCACACTGAAGTTACGCGAGGACATAGGAGAATCGTATATGTATGGTTGAGAGCTGCAGGTGCCGCTTTGATTTGGTCTTTCCACATTGAAATGCGCAATGCGGAAAGAAGGCGAATCAAATGTCAGCGAGTCCGCTTTGATGATCCGCTAGTACACAGTAAAGGTCGTGTGTGGGTGGGAAGGATTAAGGAAATAGAGTAGGGAGAGGTGGAAGTATGTATCATCTGCATAGAAAGAGCACGCGTCGTGGAAGCGTAAACTGAAGACTCAAGGATGTACCGGAATTCGAATACACCTCGATGGTGACTGCGCTCGGCAAAAAAAGCGTGAAATATAAATCTTCGGACGCTGACTGACCCAAGCTCTCGTAGGGAGTTTCATCGTGATAGATGAGCGAGAGTGTCGGGCTAATGTGGTCCGGATTGTTTGGGCGGGGAAGCGTGAAAGACGACATTTGCAGCGCCTTTGAAATCGCTTGATGAAGATGAGGGCGCTGCTTTCCAAAGTGCCAGAGCGCAATGTGACGTGCAGCTCCTCATGCCTGAATAGTATTTATGACTTTGCAGGCATCTCGCAAGGTGGGAAATGGGGTAGGAGGGATGGAGGGAGCGTGCGAAGCAGAAATGAAGGCATCTGCTCACCTGCGATGATGCGCATCAGGCTGATCTCTGCTCTACAAACATAGACAATATTCTTCTGAGCTTGCGAAAGTGCACCAGGTTCGAGCCAGAACAGACGGTCCACGCCGTGGTCCTGCAACAAAAAGTGATAAGTTCACGAGATCAGCGCTCGTCGACACAGCTCAGAAAGCTCTAGGCGACTTACCCTCAACAGGCTCATTTCCGCAACCAGCCCCAGAGGACCAGCAAGCTTGGCATCCAAGACGAGTGTCTTTGCACCTGCTATCTGCAAGCAAATGCAATCATCGCACAGCTGTCAGCTCGAAGAAGTACAATAAGCAACGGGCAGGAACGAGACACACCCTATCGAGCGAGTCTGTAAGAGCACGACGTGCCAGAGCACTGAAGGCAGTCACGTCAGGCAGACTTGACGCGCCTGAGCTCAGTGACGAGGCTGCATCGCTATTGATGGCGTTGGCTGAGGCGGAGGCCGCTGCTGGATTTGCCGTGGATGCAGGCTGGCCAGCAGGACCGCTGCCGCCAGCTGCAGCTGCAGGTCCAGCAGGCAGCCTGATTGCCATTGCGAGCAGGCCACTGTCGTGCTGTCTCGTGCAGCTGCCCTTGTGCTATCTGATGATCATAGTCATGTTTTATAGTGCGCGAATGGTACAGAGTCAAGAGACAAGTATTCGAAACTTCGACGTTTTCTGGTTCTCGCGGACTGCAGGACGACAGCCCAGCCCGTGTATTCGAAGATGCACTTGCCTAGCAGACTGAGAGGAGGAAGGATAGCAATGCAGATCGTAGAACATGCACTCTTCCTGGAAGTGATCCATTCGCCGTATCCGGACGTCAGGCGCTGTCAGCCCTGACCAAGACAGAACAATGGAACTGGAATGCTTGCCCATCTTGGCGTAGCACACACCCGAAGTATCACCTGCCTTCGTTCATATCGGACTTGAAGCATACCTTCCTCCATCCCTCTGCATTTCGCTGCTTCAGTCCGCTCTTCGTTGCAATAGCCTGTTTCATGCATGGTGAGTCTCGGAAGATGGTTGGAAGGCCATGTTTGATAGACAATTACGAGCACTCTTAGCGTACCTATAAGAAGAAGACACTCACGTACTAAAAATGCATGTATTCAGGATTACCTCACCTACCCGTTCCACTTCCCACAATCCGCCGCGTTGCATGATGAAACGCAACAACAGCGACAACAAGTAGTAGATGCTCAGCTGGAACAGCTGGCATCAAGTCTGGATTCGACAGCCGGAAGCCTCAGTGGTGTACTAGATGATGATGCCAGCGGACACTCAGCTCAGCGAAGTATTTCCACATTGTCGTCAGTATCGTCAATACAGTTGCGTGAGCATCACATTGCAGCTTTCTCCAAGCTCAGGACAGCCGCTGCTTCCGGTTCAAAAGATGCAATACCAGAGGAGTGGAAATCTTACGAGCCACCTTCACTAGTTAAAGGCGACTGGAGAAGCTTTGGACCTACTGAAGCGGCTTTAACGGTCATTGAGCGCAACTGTGGGACGGAAAAGCATCACGTGAAGCACGATAGAAGGAAGCCGTCAAGTTTATGGAGAGGAACGATATGGCTGACAGAGGTGCGTAAGGTCTTCACGTGTGATCCGTTATCTTCAAGAGCTGATCTAAACTGTGGCTTCCTGGCTGTGACAGACACATCTCATCTTTGTTTTGGACATAGACGCTGTCCCGCAGAGAACCGAGCAAGAATCACATACGGAGAATTGGGTTCACTCTTTCAAGCGCATGCTGTCGCACAGCCATAAAGAAGCCGGTATGACCGACGTTAGTGAAGAAGTACTGATCAATGATCCCAACAATGTAGGATCGGAGTTCAAGTCCTGTCATGCACAGAACTATATGCTAATCATAGCTCTTTGACCTTGTCGCTCGTTACAGGGTCGTCCCTTTACGGCTTTTGAGATACCTCTACACTCGCTTAGAAAGGCCTCCTACAAGAAAGCTTCAAAGCATGCTGCAAAACGAGACAGTGCGGCATCATCTTCGCAAGATGCTCTATCTCCAATCCAGAGCAGGACGATCTCGCCCACCTTGTCACGTATACAGTCTCGCAATGCGCGGTCTTCGAGCCATGGGCGAGCTCGAGAAGCCAAAATACCTGCTGATCATCAGATACCAGCTGTCAATCATGACGAACAAGCTGAACAACCTATTGACTTCGGTCAGCTTATCAATAGACGAGATGATCCAGTTATAGTACGAGTGTATTCTGAGGATGACAGACGGTCGGTGAAAGTCGATATCAAGTTCTTGAGCAGTCTATACGAAGAGGAAGCCAAAGATCTGGTTTTGCGTCTGAAAGAGCATCTTAAGCGTAAATGAATGTCAGAAAGCACAAGTTGGAAAAATGCGAGACATCTGTCGCAGCACTCATTCCAAGCAACTTGATATTGGTTTGATCATTATTTATATTACATCACGCCATTGACTGGCAATATAAGCCGTATTCTCTTCATTTCCATTGCAAAGTTCCGTCCTGCATGGTTTTCGTTCGCCTCTGAAGTACCTCGATAACTTTCTCACGTACTCCAATCTTGCCATCCCATTCTCGCTCAAACCAATCCAGTACCTCTTGCTTGCTCAGCGCAAATGATCCAGAGTCAGGAGTGTCGCCCTTGACCACTCGGCCAATGAAGGCTTCGCTAGGTAGTGCGAAATGAACATGAGGATATTGAGTGTATACTTTAGCCCCTTTTGGTAGTTGTGGAAGACGAGGAGTTGAAGACGATGGCGAACTGAAGAACGTCTTTCTGATTCCATCGTGCTGAATGTCCGAGATGGTTTGCGGTGACCAGGCTGCTCGTTTCTCACGATTCTCTTTGATCTGTTCTTTAGTGCCTATCAGGCGGTGTGTTACGCCCGTGACGAAATCAGGTGCGATATCAGGATTCTGCAGAGTAGTAGCGACATGTGGGACATGAATCAGCTGGTCTATCAAAACGACTTCGAGTAGAGAAGGTCGACCCACGCAGAAAACTGAAGCCAATCGAAGGTCCCGCTCGAAGACTTCATTTATGTTCAGATCTTTGCCTTCCCTGATAGCCTCCAAGGCTACAGCCAAGCTGGTTGGGCTAACGAACTCGAGCTTCTTAATCGTTTTGTCAATCCACTCAGCCAGATCCGGTTTCTCTTCCTTTGCTTGCTGGAGCTTTTGTACAATCAAGGGCACTCTGGGTTGATCGAAGGCTTCGTCTATTACTTCGCGTTTAGCTCCTACCAAATCGTATGTCGAAGACTTGAGAGTTTCTTCATCAGCTACAAATTCTTCAATGACTGTGGCTATGAGCCGTTGGCCTTTGCTGCTGGTTGAAGGTGCTTCAGCTGTAAATTCTAGAGCTGCAAGTCTATCTTCAAGCGCTTCAAGGCGGTCCGAAGGAACGAAATGCGTTGCGAGACCAGCCTGATAGCCCGCATAACCTCTGAGTTGTTCGCCTGTCAGGCCAAGATAGGTACCGATTTGTCCGTCGAGGCGTGAGAGGAAGAAGCTGGCGCCGACATCTGGAAAGAGACCAATGTCCGTCTGTAAGAGGGTGTGGACGATCAATAATCCACCTGACAAATGAAAATGATGAACGCAGATTGGAACGTACCTCAGGCATGGCAAAGACAGTGTTCTCAGTTGCAATGCGGAATGGTGCATGCACGGAAAGACCAACACCGCCACCCACTGCATGGACGCGAGATGAAGATTCCGTCAGCAGAAAGACTAATATCCTCTGTCATGCAATGGAAGACATACTAGTCGCACCATCCATAAAGCTAATGACCGGTTTTTTCATAAGCGCAATTGTTCGGTCGAGAGTATACTCATCCCGAAAGAAATCGACGGCTTCCTGCCGCCTTGCTGGGTCCTTAATTGCTCCCGTGATAGCTGTTAATTGAGGCTTAGCTCTGGTCGCTAGACAGCCATCTATACGTTCTGAGCGAACCTTTGACATCTCCACCAGCACAGAAAGCTCGGCCTTCTCCCTTCAGTATGATCAAATTGCTTGAGGGGGTTGCTTCATACATCTAGGTCAATAGGACGTCAGCTTGACGGTGTCTGCTGTTCTTCTTGCCTCATATGAGCTTAACCTCACCTCTAGCTGTGGTTGCAGGATGTCGATCATCGCTCGGTTCAAGGCGTTCAGACCTTTGGGACTGTTCAGAGTAAGGATGCGTGCTTTCTGGTTGTTTGTAGTCTTGACTGCAGGCTAGAAGGTGTTTGCTTGGATCAGCTTGCCTTCATGCAAGAATCTTACCAGTCTGGACGGCTGGACTGGCATTCTCAATTTCAGCGTTGTCTTTACAGACTTACCTCTTCTCCAATATCAATCACACGTCGCGGTTCTGCCTCCGCACCTGGCGCCTGCGCCCATATCAGAGATGAGGAGCTCATCCACCGAGACTGCGTCGTTACTGCTCTTCCATTTCTTTGACCAGCTGGTCGCGTCGAAGATCCAGCGGCTGCTTGGCAGTCTTGCGAAGGTAGAGTAGTACCCGGCTTGAAGGCCCGCAGAGTTGTCAAAGTTCGGATGCTCCTGCTGTTCCTACAGCATTGTGTTGCTCTTGCTACTGGTCGTATCCTCTGCATGGTGGCTCGGCAGTTGGCTGATGAACAAGCGTGACATGAAGCAATCTTTCTCCTGATGGGCAAACCATTCAGCTGGTCTGGCCCCTTCGGCACATATACATAGCTGCTACTATGGTTGAAGGAATGTCTCGACTGTCCTGTCGAATACTACCGGGTTACCGCTCGTTGTGGATTCCTGAACAGGCTGATATTTAGAGGGCTAACACGCTTCCAAAGTCATCCCCACATCTACATAACTTCAACCAGGACGGATCCGACGGCGCCTTTGCCAGATGTACCGCAAGTCTAGATGACAATCGCATACATATTGAACCTCGCGTGAAGAGAAACCATGCGATGTCCGCAACTTGGCTACGTGTGGAAAGCTCTGGATCACCCCGACACCGTTCAGCGCCACAGTATCAGCCCAGCACTCCAATCCACGATGCCCTGGGCACAATACTTTAGTACCATGTAAGCTATGCAGGCGGCTTTGCATACTTCAGTCTACAATTTGTCCATCCCGTTCAAACAAGCTGCAGGTGGCGGCTGGTATCATATCGGCTTACCTGCGAACAGGAATTCAGCACATGACACGAACGGCAAAGTCGGCATTGGGTGTGACGCACATACTGAGAATACACTGACAGCGTTTGTTGTCAACAAAGCATGGTTCATAAGTCGAAGCGAGGTATGCGCGCGTATGTCGCCCACAATCTTCCAAACTGCACCTACAGCGGATCCGGAGCACATATGTGAGTTGACTTTATGTGCCCGTATATCCTGTTTTTTGTAGGACTCAGGCCTTCGAACTTAGCTATCACGTAAAGCTCACCGCTACCATTATACTCAGCCTATATACGCGTCACAGGACCCTGTCAGTAAGTAGCATTAGACACCGATCGACAGACGCGCTTGAAGGTGAAGATCGCAGCAGGTCGTCCGGTAAGTAGGCGGAAACTTGGCAACCAGAAGCTCGGAGGGAGCACGTTGTCCCGGAAGTGGGTGACTGTCCACACCGTGGGACAGGGCTTGGGTGGTCCCGGAGCGATGCATTGCAGTAGTGGACCAAAATTACCCTTGAAGCGCGCAAAGTTAACCGATGAGAGACATCGTTCACTGAATTTGCAATCACGAGGCTCAACAGGTAAGAACTCTCTTCCACCATCTTCTGTTGGACCAATCTTTCCCTTGTGCCAGAGTGTGCATGCACCCTTCTCAACCAGAGTGCATCATCGCCTTCTAAGAGCTGGAGCGATAAAGCCCGATATCGCGCAGCCGACTATCAGTCGGAATGTCTTCGGCCTCGCTATGGCTACCCCAGCTTCAAGCGCTGCTAACGACAGTTCCAGCTGGGATAAATCCTTTCACTTGGTATCTTGAACGATTGGCTGAATCTATAGGCGGGCCTCAAGTTGAGTGGGCGAAGCCAATCTTCGTGATTATCGCAATAGTCAGTTTCATGTGAGTGATTTCTGCATCTTCTCGGACGCGCAGTCGATCAATGGAGTATAGCTGAGATATCATTTGTGTGCTTCTTGAACATGACAGCAACATCATTGGAGCGGTCATAGCTTTGATACTCAAGTATAGGCAGGATGGCAAGCTACCTCTGTATAAGATGCGGGATCACCGATCCGGTGGTAGATATATTTGCCTCAATACAACAAACGTCTTTTTGTGCGGGCACATCATCACTAGCATGGTGTTTGGCGTCTACGTCTTATTGTGGGTGGCATTTCACTGATTTTCCAAAGTAGTACCTAAAGTCTTGGGAGCGCAGACATACCTATTACTACGATACACCTGGACATTCATATCAGGATCTAAGTTGGGCAAGCATGATGTGGTTGGGTGAGCCGGAGAGTGCCAGAGTATACCCGTAGACAAGCATACCAATCATCTTGCACGCGCAGCGCCCTACGTGGCAATCTTGCTAACTTCGACTGGCGTCATGTATGGCGTGCTCGTAGCTCCTACTGCACTGGCCGACATTAGACGGACAAGAGAAAACACATTATTACCCCCACAGGCGCCGTTAGCGGGTCTCCCCTGTTGGGTCTTGAATAGCTTCATATTTCTGGCGCCAACGCTTGTTATCGTGTCGATTTTAGTTCCGGCTATCAAGCTGGTTGAGGCTGTGAAGAAGGGTGAAGAACTTGCTCGTATGTACATGTGGACAAGAAAGAATCACAGCACCCACTGATGAAACTGCTACACAGACGAAGCTGCACAGAATATGGCCAAGTATGCTGTACTCTATGACCAAGGCCTAGCACCTAGCATGTCCGAACAGGGTGCTTTTCTACAGACTATTTCAGGTCTACAGTCGAGTGTCCGACAAGCTCGGAAGCTCTGGAGACCAACATTTGGACTATGGAGTGGATGGGCAGCTCTTGCCGGCATACTATCAATCATCGCGTTCGTCGCCGTCAGCCGAGTCACCAAAGCTCGTCTCCTTTACGCACAAAGGCAATACGCAAGCGGGTTTGACACGACTGGAGAATACGATAGAAGTGACATATTCCAAGAGAAGCCGGTTCAACCATCAACGAACCGCATCAGTTCGAAAATTGTTTCTCAGGCACGCTCAGATTATATCACTCTCAGCTTGCAATTCGGCCTCGCAGCAGTACTGCTATTCGTGTGCGAAGTAATGCTGCTATGGGATACCATAGTTGGCTATGATGTACACCTGAAGCCTGATCTGCTTGCGACGGCAGTAATTGTACCGCCAATTGCTTACTATCTCCAAGCTACTACGACTCTCGGTCTTATCATCGTGAGTTTGCCATACTCTACATGTCATTCAAATCCCTGCTGACAGATTTTGAAGGCGCGTGCTCTTCGTGCCAGATCAACGCCTTCCTCTGGCGATTCACCTGCTTCTTCGCCCTTGAGGCCAGGGATGCTTCCCAGATTCTCAAGCACGCACTCTCGGCAAGACTCTGAGGATTCCGCCCTGAATGCTAAAGCACGCCAATACACTAGTGCGACGCGGACCCGTGGAACAGGTCGCATGTTGGTCAGCGAATTGCAACAAGCTTACGGGATCGCTCCTTCAGTAGTGCATCAAGTGGAAGTGACCCAAACCGTCGAAATTCAAACAGATGACGCCAGCATCGCTGAGAAGAGTTCAATACCGTATCCGAACAGTCGAACAGACAGTGACAGTCATCACTCAGTGAACAGCAGGGAAGTTGAAATGCCTGATTTCTCCATCGGGCGGGCAATCTAGGGATACGGGGTATCTGAGGGGAATGCATGGTATGCTTTTGCACGGGATTATATGTAGTCTAAGTTACGACGCCTCTAAGCCGGGCAGACGAACAACAACAATAACGAAACAATGTATCGGACGCTCGAGTCCAGAGTCATGCCATGGGTTCTATGGTAGGATAGACTAAGCTGTCTCTCGGTTTGATATGACCTGCTTTTACGAGTCGAGTTTGGTCTCGGCGACCTTGTTCGTCACCTCTTCGACTGAGCCATTACCATTAGCTTCCTTGCCAGCTTTTATGCCGTTCTGCTTTGATTTCGACTTCTTACTTCGGGCTGCGGTAAGGACTTCAATACCTGTCTCAGTGACCAGAAGGGTTTCTTCGAACTGTGCACTCCGTTTGCCATCTCTCGTAACAGCAGTCCACTAATATAACATATAACGTAGCATAAAAGTTTCCGTCAGCGAATCTCAGGTAGCTCTGCAAGTTGACGACCTACGTCATCGGGCCAGTGTGTTTCTTCAGGGGCACCCAAGCAAATCATTGGCTCTATCGTGAAAGTCTGCGAATGGCGTCAGATACCCTTACCGGGAAGTGAGATTGTCGAAATAATATTCTTACCTGACCAGGCTTGAGATAATGTGGTGCCTTGTTGCCCTTGTAGTGAGGAATGTTTGGTGCGGGATGGAAGAGCTGGTTGATTCCATGACCACAATATGTCTTATTGACCGTGCATCCATTTTCTTTCGCCTTTGCTTCAATGACGGCTCCGAAGTCTCGGAAGAGTCTGCAATCAAATAGACGATGGCGCTTAGCATGATTACCCGGGTTACTCGGCATATTTGATGACTACTCACGTTCCAGGCTTTGCCATAGCTATTGCCGCGTCTAGACATTCTCTAGCTGTTCTGATCAAACGTTCAGAGTCGGCGTCGATCTTGCCTACAGGGTAAGTAGCGTTAAGATCTCCGTGAAAGCTGATAAAAAGAAGCATATATGAATCTCCAGTCTCATCAGGAAGCCACTTTGAAATGTGACGCACCCTCCATAGTATAAAGAAACGTCAAGATTGACAATATCGCCCTCTTGTAATGGCCGGAAATCTGGAATACCGTGACAAATGACTTCGTTCACGGATGTACAGACTGACTTGGGAAAGTTTCGATAGTTGAGTGGAGAGGGGTAGGCGCCTCTGTCTATGCAAGCTTGGTGAACAATAGCGTCTGCAACACATAGATAGAGCGATCAGCTCTTTACAGTTTTTTTGGAAGATACATTCCTGCGACTGCTTACCTAGCTCATTCGTCGTGATACCTGGTCTTATGAAGCTTGCTGCATGATCCAAGACCTCTCGGGACAACTGAAAAGCGGGGCGTCAGTCTGGAAGAAACAAGAGGGTTTGTTGAGATATATGAGGATCACCCTGCAAACACGACGCATGCCTTCTTGCTCCCATGACTCAAGCTCTTTCGGTTTCGCGTTACCTCTTCGCTCTAGGAAGCTGTACTTTGGATCACCGCGTGCTAAGAAAATCAAGCAAGCGATGTCAGCCTCTGACGAGTTATGCAAGTGCTACTCTCGAACATACGGTCATCGGCATAGTTGGGTTTCACAATATTGTCAGGCACATGACGCCGTTGCGAAGGGTCACGGGGATTCTTTAGAACGAAATAAGATGGTACCGTGGCATCAGAAAAATGATGCGCTCGGCGTAGTTACTGTATATTGTACTGCAAGCTCACGTAGATTTTGTTCTTTTGGTAGCACGCTCGAAGGGTGCCGGTATAAGCGCTAGACGGGAACGGGTCGTAGACTGCATAGACCATTAATCATTCAGTGAAGCTCTCAAGATAAAGCCTAATGTACAGCCAGTCTTCTTGCGAAACAGCAAAATCGCTGTGCAAGCTGTGTGGCACCGCTGAGTATGCGACTCACCTTCAACTCCGTCAACTGTTTCAGCTGGTTTGACATGCAGCGCTTTATGGGTAGCCCAGTTCCTCTTGAAGCACTCTTGGTCACAGAACTTGCTTGTGGTGATACCTAGCTTCAGGCATGTCGGGCAGGACAAGCTGCCAGCTGGATTTGGGCAGTCCAGACCGGCGCATTTCTCGCTGCCCAGCTTAGACGTCGTTGCGGGTGCTTCTTGCATGGCCTGAAGAGTCTCTCAGATTCAGTGGACTAACCAGTCGAGAGTACCCCTGTTGTTGGTCGCGGTGTAGGCTTGATGCAAAAAAGTCCTGCCAGCCTGGCCGAGGATGATCGAGGGTCGGCAGGCCTGTAACTTATCATGTACGTCTATTAGTCGAAGCTGCTGCAAAGACTGGGCCCGGTAGTCAGAAGACTTCAAGGCAGTCACTTAAATACTCCCTAGTCTGCTGTCTGGATTCCGTTTAATTCAAGTCGATACAGTATGAAGTGGACGCCACCATGCGTGTGCTCTGAGTCCGATAGAAACTCGCTATAACAGCCCTGTCTTTCATTCCGACATATGCTACAGCAGCGTTATGGAGGTGTCATACTGCCAAGACGTGGTACCGGTAGTTAGATCGCTGAATCACGGGAAAGTAGAGCTTCTGGCAAGCGTCCACTGCTAATCATGCCAGCTTCCACACCCAGCCAGAGTTGAGGCCAAGGACCTGGACAACGGATCGTACTTCTGTGACCAGGATGTCGGCAGAAGACGAAGACATGGCACACCCCAAGTGGTCTACCGCAAGTGAATGTAGATGCATGAGAAGCGCGAGAGTGTTTGGCAAATCATCTCGCGTACGGCCACGCGGGGCCATCGAGAGGCGCCGTGCTTGAGGAGGGAAGGACATCGCATGTCAGCCGCGAGGACCATCTCATTCCCATTCATCACAGCGCAGAACCTTCGTGGGATCGAGAGAGAGTTCAATTTTTCGATTCTTCAAGGGCGATGGCTGGCTGTAGACCCAGCCTGTACGGTATTGTCGAGATGAAGCTGGCTTCTGTTTCTCTTCAAGTATCTACCGTATGGCGGGCCTACTCTAAGACAAGACAGCTGTACGACTTTGCTACCGCAAGGCAGTGTCACGAACTACGTCTCTTCTTTGCGAATTTGGCTTCAACAACAAAGGCTCAGATTATCTGCGAAGTTGGACCGACCTGTCAGGCGAGCAGTACGCCTCAGTTCAGAAGACACTGTTGGCAAACCCAAATCTAGCATAAAGGTTCGGGTCGCAAGTTTGGCCTGTACCTTACTCTTGCACTCCAATATTACTCTCAAACCAATGACAATCCCAATGCAGCGAGAGTCTTCAAGTGCAGATGCTCTTCCCACCCAAATATTTATCCCGGTCTTCGCTGTTCTAGGTAGGTGTTGCTTCGTCGTTGATGTAATGTGCTGCACGTTTGCTGTATCTCTCTCTAACGCCATGTTGTCAATGTGTCGCTCCTTGCAGGCATAGCTGTGCTGTGTGCCATTGTCGCTCTCATCATTCTTCTACGACGGGACTCTCGACAGCATCTCAGTCAAAGAGCAAAACGTGCTTTACGAGGCGCTTCACAGGTGTTCGTTCTGAGCAATGGTAGAAAGGCATGTCAAAAAACTGGTGGAATGAGCAAAGCTGCCATTGAAGAACTTCGATTTCATCTACCTACGAATCAACTTCGACCAGCTCCTGTATCTCGAGCACCCTCACTTGTCATACCGGACAGACGCAATCGCCCTTCCTCATCCCGTCCAAATACTGCTATGTCCCGGCCAAACACTGCTACATCCGCTTTCAGTGAAACATTCAGAAGACCCTGGCTCGGGAAATTCTCGAAAAGATTCGCATCTGAAGCATCCCGAGATCCTACGCCGACATTCTGGATTGAAGAGGAGAACAAGGCTGAGCCAAAGGAGAAGGATGACATTGAATGGAGTCCACCGAATGAATGGGACGTGGTCGGTCCAGTTGGCGAGGGTATTAGCGTTCCTGCGGTTCCTATGCCTGCTTTTCTCAAACCTTCTGATCCAGTTGACCCGCGCACTATCGATCCGTCGACTTTCCCTCTGCCCGTCGATATGCTCTCCGCTATGCAAGGAAGATGGTCAGCTTCACAAGCTTCTAGTGCGCATGGACACAGAGCTTCGAGTCTAGCTGGAGATTCGCTATTCTGTACATGCGAGCTCAATGATATAGCCGAAGAGCAACCTGGCGTCATCAATGTGCAGACAGATGCAAGTAGACTCTCATCTGATGGAATATCAACATACACCGATGAAAGAAGATGTAAACGTTGCCAGAGAAGATCAGCAGCTGCTCCAATCTGGAGCAGGGATCCATCTGCACCAACAACACCTTTGACGCCTGCATTCAGTAGAAATTCGAGCCTTAGGAAATCGCCTAGAAAGCGAAAGCATGAAGCTTCACAGAAAACTAAGATTGCCGTGGCTGGTAGGCTTTATCAGGGTGAATAACACTTATCGAGTACTATAATCTAACCTGTCTATAGCTATCGGGAGGGAAGGCGTGTTCTGTCATAAATAAGCCTATTAGGAAGGGCATCATCCATATTATCGTAAATATATCTGTCATGCGAAGCAGATTAAATGAAATGAAAGATATAACGTATATGATATAAGCTCTCAAGTGTTATCACATCACAAAGGCAATGCCTTGGGGTTGATCACACTTGGGCCATTATTGTGCTAGATCCCAAGATTAAGACACCTGTCAATCAAGTCTTATCACAGTGTCTTTTCCGCGGAACATTGCACGTGCCGTATATGCATCTCGCCATTGTGGCGCCTTCGCGACCTGCATCAGTATTTGTCTTCAGAAGGTCCGCGAGACAGCTGCGTTGTACGAAGGACACCAGCAGCGACCTCGTAACTCTGATGGTGCATGTTCCACTTCCAGACTGCTGCTGAGCCCGCCATTATCGCGGCATGCTCACGGTTGGCGTGCCTCCAGCAGAAAGCGGCAGCAGCACCGAGAGAAGCGGTCTCCTCTACTCCAAGCTGTCGGCAGCGAGGGACTACTCGACCTTCCTGCTTGGAATGGCAGAGCATGATCCTCCGGTAGTCGTTGTTCCAAGCAGAGGGAAAGCCCGTTCCATCAGACCATCTTCTGCAGTGGATAACGGTGCAGAGGGACGCGATAGCGAAGACAGTGATGATGCAGATGACCGAACACAGCAGCAACAAGATCTAAGCAAGAGAGATACTATACATAACAAAGGCGAATATAATCCTATCATATCGATACTGAAGGGTTTGTGGAAGAATTACGACCTCCACCATGACAATGTCGGCTCTGTAGCCCGTGACCACTTAGCGAACGAGCGAACCTTTCTAGCATGGATGCGAAGTGTGTTGGCAGCTTTACCGATTTCCAGGAGGAGCTCTGCTTAGGTTACTGACGATCCTACCTTCTGCTATCCTTGCTATCAGCCAGCCTAGCCCTATCTAGCATTGGTGTTGCCATAACTCAGCTCTTCAGGCTGACTTCCTCAAGCTACTCTGTTCCGACACGTCCTGCACAAGACAGTCAAGCCAGTAATGCCATTCCGTCAATAAGCTCAACAATACCCACATTAACCAGTGAAGAGATCTCAAGCGCCGTTGCCTCTCTCATCGCAACTGTTCAGCAACAGCAGCAAGCGATATTGGCTCTAGGTACCTCGACAGGTGCAGAGAAGAAGCGATATGAAAAATTAGGAAAACCAATTGGAGGCACTTTCCTTGTCCTTGGATTAATATTCATGGCTTTAGGTAAGCGCAATATAATTCTGCCTGCCTTGTCGTTGTGCTCTTGCTGACTTTCTCAAATCCTGCTCCTCAGGCGCCCATCGATACATATCGATTCAACATAATTTAACGACCAAGAATCACTTTCCGCCAGCTAGGAGGAGCGTTCTTATCTCGTCCTTTCTAGTGATGGCGTTGCTTGTGGCCACTTTTGCCAGTATCCTCAGTATATAGATTCGCCTTTGCTAGCTACGGGAATTGCAGCATGGAGTTGAACATCATCACGACAAGCAGTATCAAGATTCCATTCAGTGCCTGTAGCATATCATATAGCAATTTCCTTTTTCTCAAATGTTCTCCAGCAAAGACCGGCGTGTGCCACATTCCCAGCTCGGTCCCTTTGACAATGCCCATCGATCTGTCCAGCGGGCTGCACACTCCGTCTTCACCTCACAGCGACTGCTCACCGAGTTATCTAGGCTGTTGTGTAGTCATGGCTCAGCCACGGCAGCAGCGACGCACGTCGGGCAACTCGATGCAGGCTGCTCGTCCAGTATCGAGTTTCTATGGAGGTGTTGGAGGGGGACCGGGCGGAGCGAGCAGCAACAACAATAGAGACAGCTATATCAGCACAGGAAACAGAAGTAGCATGTTTTACGGCGGTGCTGAATATCCTGCGTACAATCCCAATGGCGCCCGCCCGTACTCGTTTGCAGCTGGAGGGCAACGGAACAGCTACTACTCCCAAATATCGCAGATGCAGGATGAATACCCGCAATATGACCCGTACAATCAGCAGCCATCTCCGTCAGCACATACTCCAGATCTCTATGGTGATTTCAACAAGTGTGTCTAGCCGCTCTCTTTATCGCAGTTTATACAGTATGGCTAACTGGCTTTCCATTGCTTTATCTTCCAAAACTAGTGTTGGACCCAAGGTGGCAAACCGCATGAGCTCCTATGACAAGTCACCCACTGGCAATGATACGCAAACGTCTTTACTAGAAAAGGGAAATCGCATGTCGATGGCTGGAGGCGAGCTGGTCCCTACGCCAGAGTTGGGCAAGGACTGGGATGCAAACGAGGGTCGTCGTAGTGAAGTTATAACAGAGAAACCCGAGACCGGCACCGGACTTTACAAAAGCTGGTTGAAAAGTGCCAAGCGAGCAACTCAATGGAGGTATTTCATCTTTGTGGTGTTCGGCCTTTTATGCTGGTAAGATCTCCTGTTCTGCTTCGCAGTCAACAAGGTCACGTGCGTCAAAGATAACGAAGTAAGACTAATTATCATTGTATTGACTCTCATCTACTACAGTCTCGCTGCTCTGCTGTTCTTCGTTATACCACGCGTGCCCTCGCTAGAGCTCTCCGTTGATGAACCGTTGACTTCTGATAACCGCAATGTCACGTTCACCCGTGTCCCAGCACTCTTCAACTGGAATGCGCAGCTGAACGTTGCTATCGACGGGCGGTCAAACTGGATCCCTGTATGTCTTCATCAGCCCCCTCTTCGTTGAAGCATGTAACAGTCTGAAAATGCCAATTGTCTGTTTATCTTGCACAGTTTCACTTTACAGCTTTCACTGTCAGCCTTTACGATTTAAATACAAGCAAGAAGGTCGCAGAGGGAGGAATTACAGATGGGCGCAGCAATTTTCCAGGCCGGAAGTTTACACCCACTTCGATAGACCTTCGTTTCTTCTATCGTGGCAATAATGAAAGTGATACTACATGGAGAAACTTTTATAATGCTTGTGCTCACAAATACAGTGGAGTTGAACGACCTGGACTTGACTTTACTGTCGAAATCAAGATGGGCATTCGAGGTATCATTGGTGAAAAGACAGCTGGAACGACCGTCACTAGTCTGGCGTGTCCAATAGAACTTCCGGCAGATAATGCTTGACCTGCTTGATCTATTGTATTAGTTTGTTGGGATACGATTTTCATCGCTAGTCTGCTTCACATAGGCATGGACACTATTTATTAGACAATGAAGATGGACCTTACTTGATGACTCACTGTGATACATTCATGCCTTTTCGGTCCCTCATTCGCCCATCAAGTCTTTTTGGAGCTGTGAACTGCCTGCCATAAAACCTCCATCTACATTGAGCGTTGTTCCAGAGATCCAGCTGGCTTCGGGTGAGGCCAAGAAGTAAGCTGCATTGGCGACATCTCTTCCTTGCCCTATACGTCCAACAGGATAGTATTTTTTGAGATTTTCCAAAACTTTTGGATTTTTAGCAAGTCTTTCCTTCCATAAATGCGTTTCTATTGTTCCCGGTGCGATACACACTGCTCGAATACCATGAGGTCCGTAACGAACTGCCATATTAGAAGTGAGATTGATAACTCCAGCTTTGGCAGCTGAGTATGCTTCTTCGCCAATACCTGTTTGCCCGTTGACTGAGGCTATGTTGATAATTACCCCGCTTTTACGCTGCATCATCGATGGTAGAACTGCTTTCGTTACCAGGAAGACGCTCTTCAGTGTGAGCTGAATACTTGCATCCCATAATTCGTCGGTGCAGTCATGTCTAACATGGAGGTTTAATTAGCCGTGCTGAGTATGCAAGAAAATACGAGGTAGTCGTCATTTGCTTGCTTACAAGCCGGTCCCTAGCGATGCAGCAGCATTATTGACAAGACAATCAATCTGCAGTAGAGGTCAGTTGGAGACTTTGGCTGAGTGCTATATCCATCTCAGTCTTACCCGTCCAAACGTTTCCAACACCTTCGAAACACCTACAAATCACCTTCAGATGTAGCTCACGTGTGTGCGCGATCGTTACTGCAGAAGCTCACCAGCCTGAACACTTTCCGAGCTGCAAACATCCAGGTGAAGTGCGAGGCATTTCACACCAAGCTCTTCGACTGCCTTGTGGACGCCTTCCAAAGGCTTGATGTCCGTAGCCACTACATCATAGCCAGCTTCTGCAAAGCGGATAGCCGTCGATGTGCCAATACCGCCGCCAGCCGCACCTGTCACCAAGACCACTGGACGGCTCTTGTCGGGAGACGTGGAGGATGCCATGTGAATACACTTCAGTCAGACCTCAGCTGAAATAGATTGGGATCTTCAACGCTCTTCCAGGACTGATCGAGGTAGAGCGGATACGTGAGAGCGGCAGACTGACGGCAGGCAACGAGCAAACTTATGGACAGCCGTACAGCGTCGTTTCTTATTGTGGATTGGCTCGCACCTGCGGCCACTCTACCATATCCCTGGCCAACCTCTCTTCGCCCATCCCGCCTGGTCATTGCCACCCATTGCCGACTGCCGATATCTCGGTTCGTATCACACGAACCGAACCGAAGATTTCGCCACATCTCCTCACAAGACCAGCAACCCGGCAGTTGGACACAGATGAGAGACGAGCCGATACGAGAGGTCAGCCTGATCGAGGCCGGCCGTCTATACTTGCCTAAATCGCAAGAAGGTGTGCTCTGTGCCGACAGCGTTGTAGCAATCTCATTGGCCAGCCTGCGCGCTCTAAATTCAACACTCGCAGTGAAATCGGCATCAGGTTTCATAGCTAGTCTCGGCCGGTAGCATAGCCGACACAGACCATATGCTCAATAACAATGGAGAGAATACTTCTGGTCAGTTGAAAGCAATTCCAGTACTCTCTGCTCCTTCTCATAGCTGCTGATACCCAATCCCCATACCGCCCAAACTGCTTTCTCAGGCACAGTCACGCTATCAACACCAGCGCTCTCCACGAAGACTATGTCTCTAGATACAACAACGTCCGTACTGAATGGTTTATCGCCCAAATATGCTGAGATCTTCGGCGAGAAGTACTCTGAGCTGTACAGACAGCATATAGGTAGACTCATTGAGCCTTTTGAAACCTCACGTGTCTAAGCTGACATCCTGTTAAGCTGGACGTAGGCTCGCTCATGACATGACGATCGAAGAATATCGTGCCAACCCAGTCATCCTCAGTTTTGGAGGTGCACCGGGACCTGAAGTAGGAGAAATCAAATCGATTGAGATTCCTGTGGAGGACGGAACGAAGATCACCTTGAATATCTACTACCCGCAAACCTACAAGGCAAACCAGTCAGAACCATTGCCGTGCTATTTCAACGTACACGGAGGTGGTTGGGTGATAGGCGACCTCGGAGATGACGACTCTTTCCTCCGTACAGTATGTCAAGAATGCAATGCAATCGTCATCGATGTAGGATATCGTCTCTCGCCGGAGTACAAGTTTCCCATTCCTGTCACAGACTGCTGGGATGCTTTCCGATGGGTTGCACAGAATGCATCACAGATTGGAATCGACAAGAACAGGATTGCAGTTGGCGGATTCTCCGCAGGAGGCCATATTTCCGCAATCATCTGCCAGTTAGCTCGAGATCAGAAGTTTGAGGTCAAGCCATGCTTCCAGCTCCTGGTCATACCAGTGTGTGATGCGACTGCGCTTGATACGGATCTGAATGTCAGGAAAGGTAGGAGGTACCTTTACCGAATATGGGAATAGGTGTCTGACCTACACTGAACATAGGTACACCATATGCAAGTTGGACGGAACACTATTATGCGCCGTTTCTTTCGTATGCACGGATGAGCGTGAGTGTCCTTTTTGAAGTGACATATCCAGACATAACTGAATCCTGATCTATCTGCAGTGGTTTTACAAGTACTTTCTCCCAAAGAATCCTTCAGAAGCCCTGCTGTCAGACCCCCTACTATCGCCCATCAAGGCACAATCTCTTGCTGATCTTCCACCAGCCCTGGTTGTGCCTGCTGAGGTAGATGTCTTGCGAGACGAGGGTATAGCCTACGCTAGACGACTAGCAAGGGAGAATAATCAATGGACGCAACTCTGGCTCGCGCCACGGGTACCACATCCATTCCCACACCAAGTGCTAGCTCACCCATCAGCTGTAGAATTCAGACAGTTGGCTATACAGAGATTGGGAGAAGCTTTCACTGGTAAGCTCAATGGTAAAAATTTCATTAGCAACGTTTAGGGTTCCAGTACGATTGTATATTGTATGTCATAGTATACTATAGCGGCATCGGTCACACCTTGTCCCGTCTTGATTGTGCTACCATACTTGAACTATGAGCTGATAGACCGGTAATTTGCCATGCTGGGTTAGCATACCCTTGGGTGCAATGTAGAGCCAGCCAATCTGATATATGGCTTAATGTGTTCACTTCTTTGCCACTCGCCCTGCACCTTGTTTGGCGGGAGCTGAGGATGATGTGGTTTGGCTTTCAGACGGCCGAAAGCGGCACACGGTGCGGACCGGGCCAGTTGGGAAGCAGCAGGATTGTATGCAAGATGGAAGCTCAGCAGCAAGCACCCGTCACTTCTGGCTCTTCGGATACCTCGATGAGCTCCTCCTTCGACCTTCCACCGGCAGCGGGCACGTCGTCGGCTGCAGGTCAAGCGCCGAGCACGGGCAGGTGAGTCCAGGACAGCAAGAGCAGCCTGCCGGAAGCCAGAGAATGTTGTGGGATGACCTCGCTGATGTGCTTGCCATCAATGCGCAGGCCGTATGCCAAGGGACAACGCAGTGCCAGTGGTAAGTGTTGCCTTGATGGGACAGCCGAGCAGGCCGACCTTGGATCGAGCCGATATCCTCGTTGGATTCTTGGGCACGGAGAAAGATGTCAAATCCGAACGAAGACAATTCAACTGCGGTTGAAGGCATAGACGAGACCAGAGGACTGACTCTGTGGCTTTCTCACCCGCCTTTCCGATTCTCCATGCTTAGCGTGTGATGCTTGCCATGCGAGGAAGACGAGGTGTTCAGGCGAGATACCATGCAAGTTCTGCCTCTCTCGCAATATTCCATGCGTGATTTCAGACAGCGCTACAAGATCTGCAAACACGAAGAGGCCACGTCTGAGCTCCACTGGCAGTAATGCCAATTCAGGGTCAGCCGCTTTCTTCTTATCAGCGGTTCAAGCTTAGCCGGCTAACCAAGATATCATCCCACAATGGCTTTTCACAGACTAAGCTCCAAGAGCCAGCAACAGTCCCTCAGCTACCCTTCTCTCACTCAAAGCAACAACTTGATGCCATCTCTCGAGAGTTATCTCTTCAGCCCGCCTACGGGCACCTCTGTGCCACTGGCAACAGGCGTAGGGACGGCTAGGGCAGCACAGCTTGCAGGCGGACCCTCGCCTCCACAACAGCTAGATCGCGTTCCTCATCGTCTTGATCCATATCAGCAGGCTTTTCCCACCCGTCATCCCTCAAATCCATCGCCTTCGGGCGGTAGCAGTATCTCTCATGCGGACTCCAGCATCGCGCCGCAGGATACAGAGCACTCTGTTTCGGGCATCATTCTTACACGCTACCAACGCCCGCCGACTAGAATATCAGAACCGAGTATACCACAGATCATCGACCGTCGCAGTTCCGTCAAATATTTCGATGCCTATTGTGAGCGGGCTCATCGAAGATTTTCCTTTTGCCTGAAGCGGCGCTGGCGGAACTGACGTAAAGGGTCCATTACAGTTGCCGAAGCGGAGTGGCTCTACCAGCTATTCCCCTTGCCGCAATACATATCGGCGTGTGTGCATTTCCACACCCACGACTAGTTAGCTTGATCTTACGAGTTTTTCTGAATAGATATCACGAGGCCGTCTGGGCGGCGGAAGATGGCAGTCTTCCGGATGCCTTAACGACTGCTCCAGTAGGCATGAGCTCCATTCTGGCTGCCTTGTTGGCTTTAGGAGCGCTTTTCGAGCGCAGAACAGAAGACAGCGAACGATTATATAGCGCGGCACGGCAATCGTACCTTGATATAATTGACCTAGCAACGCTGGAGTCGATCCAACTTGCTTTACAGTTGGCTGTCTTCGAGATCAACACAAGTCGCTCAAAATCTGTGTGGAGCTCGTTGGCGGTAGCCGTGCGATTGTCGCACTACCTCGTAAGTTATCTCAGCGCATGAGTCATCGCGGATCTCTGAGCCGACATCCTGGATGTAGAACTTGCATAGAAAACCTGCTCTATTGGGAAGAGGCTCTGAAGAAGCTCTGCGGCGCTGCCAGCTGTGGTACAACTGCTTCGTGCACGATTGCTGGTGAGTTGACATCCATCTACTCCAACCTTGCATTTCTAACACCCTGCACTCCCATACACAGGCTTTCCTTGTCCTCCGGCAGACCTTCTCTTGCTGCAGACGGCGATTGTGACTTGGACCCTCCTTGGATCGCTCCTGGCCCTGGTCAATTCCGGCTGGCGTCTTCACCGATCTTTGGCATGCGTGTGCGTTTGTCTGCAATTTGGACAAACGGCAAGTTATTCACTTCTGTACTGCTGTATACAAGCGCTCATTTGGAATTTGTCTGCAGTTCACGACCAGTTATATCGGAGGCGGGCGACATCAGCGTCGGATGTACCCTGGGTACAGCGTTTGCCCGCTTTAGAGAATGACTTTCAAGCTTGGGCTCATGACATGCACAGGATGGCGAATAGTGTCGTTACAAATAGACCCGACAAGAAGCAGATGCAGGCCATTCTTCTGGCGCAAGCGATTATGCGACTTATCATGCATCGCAGTTTCCTCATACAGCGCGGACAGCTCGATTCTCCACAAGCGTTGTCAAGACAGCGACAGATATCCGAAGCAGCCGTTCTAGATGGTGCCATAGCAGTGATCGATACTTGCAAGAGACTCGTACAACTAGGGATACACCTGAGCTTCTGGTTCCTGACGGTCGATTTGCAGATCGCCTGCCTAGCGCTTTGCGAGTACCTCCAAAACCAGCATGAAAAGCCGACCGGTACCGATGTTAGCAGGCCCGAAGAAGGTTTGAAAACAGCTACTGGCCTCCTGCAAGAAATTGCCGACAGTGGAGAAAATGCAGCTGTGAGCCAAGTACTGGACGCAGTCAAGGCTATACAAGACGCTTGGCAGTATCAGTCCATGCAGTCGACCCAGCAGCCTCAGGTACAGAATGAGGCTGGACTTCATGTAAGGCCTCGAACAGTCTTGTGTTGCGATGTAAACTGACAGTCTCCTTTAGATTGCCATTCCACCGCCGGTGCAGCCCGCGATCCAGCCCCTGAACGATAAGAACATATTTGGTGATCCGACGTTGCCTTTCACCAACGGCAACGCTGGCACAGATTTCTTCGGGGCACCCCTAGCGGATCTTGATTGGCTAAACAACTTCGGCGCTGGAGGCAACATATTCGATGGTTTCGTAGCTAGTCCAGCGCCAGCTGCAGAGAACTTAGCCTGGTGGATCGCACCACGAGGCGCAGAAGCCTGAAGCTTTTGTGCAGTATTCACTGCAGAAAATCTCACAACCGCAGAGTCAGGTCATACAGCAGCATAAATTATCACAACCACGCGTGAACGCAGCTTATGCTGTGTCCCGACCTTAGTGAACAAGTCGAGTCAGACTGAGTGCGACCCATACAAATAACACCCAGTCGTGTCATATATCGCAATGATTACAATGCGCGAATGAGGATTCTCTTTAAAATAATAACATTCTTTTGCAGCAAAAGACATGTAGATATATCAAACTCTGCCAACATGGCTTGTAAAATAAGAGAACAAAAGAGCATCTATTCAGTGGACAGTTACTGGCAACATTAACCCCAGATCCATCGTACAATATCTCAACAAGTCGAAATCACCGCATTCACATGCCTTCCGACACAGCGTTACAAGGGCTTGGGCCCGCTCGAAGACACACAATGTGTTTGATGGATTGTTACTGTGTGGCCTACTTCTCGACTTTGTCTGTGCTCAAGGTACGCTGCGGGCCTTCGCCTGCGATGACCTTGTCGACTTCAAGCTCTTCGGGGATGGTGTTGTCAGCGGCATTGCGCTTCAAAGCCTCGATGTCGACTCTTCCGTGAACAATCTTTTCGACGTATGTAGGAACCACAACATCCTTCTCCTGGTAATAGTTTGTTTCCTTGACGAACCAGCAGACGAAGAACAAGAGAGCCAGCGAGACGAACTGTTGCGTGGCTTGCCAATATGCTTGAGGTAGGAAATCGACCTGTACTCTTTTGTCAGCATCTTTGTTACTTATCACAACTGATTGTCTGAGATCTGCTTCTGCATAGTCATAAGACCATCGCTGCAAGGAGCAAATGCAGCCATCTCGCGGGGGAAAGATAGATAATCTGGCATACCTCGGCTGCGGTAACACCAAAGCTGACAGTCATACCCGCGCTGACAGCGCTCTTGAAGAGTCCAGCATATCTAGCACAGACCTGCAAGGGTACAAGGAGAAGATGGAAAACGGGAGACGGGTTCGATCGAGGCATGCATGTCAGTCAACGCAAGAAGCTGTGTATAACGCCTAACACGCTTACCTTGGGGTCATTGGAAAGGGTAGCGATCGTATATTGTACTACGGACTGCCAGCAAGCGTAAATACATCCATTGAGTATATAGCCCGCGAACAAGGGGCCCACTCGCGAAGCACTGTCGGTCCAGTCTAAGTTGAGGGGTTCTTCGTTGATTGTGATGCCGTTCGATCCTTTTAACCAAGTAATCTCGGTAGCCCAGACAGCAATGGTGATGATGAGGAGGAAGGTAGCACCCATGTATGCCCTTGTGCGGCGCGGGAGGTTAGCGTCGAAGATTGGCTTCAACAGCAAAGTTGCAGGGATTTGGATCATCCAGAAACACATGGAGACGAGCGAACGAGTTCTCAGATTGTAGGAGAAAGCGCTCATTGTTGACTGGAAGCTTAGACAGACTACGCGAGTTTCGTCAGAACCCTTTTATATGGATTTCTAAATAAATATTTGCAACACCACGTCACTCACGCTCAGATGACAGACCAATGATGTACAATGCCCAGATCTTCCAGTCTTTAGTGAGCTTAAGGTAGTCGATTGCTTCCTCCTTAAAGGTTCGCCTGGCTTGGAAGACTGCAATAGCCGTTCCGTCGGATCTTCGAATATGTCTTGGATGAACAATAAAAAGTACACCGAAAATGATTGCAATTACTTCAATTGCGATGAAGATAATGTACACGCTGTTGGGAGAGCCGGTCGCGGATTCGACTTTGTCATAGTTCACGCCAAAGGCTATGGCTGCTCCACTGTGTATCTGGATCAGCCGGTCTTCATTGGTCACGACAACCCCTAGCGAGTATGCTTACATTGTCGAGCCGAAGGCGACCATAAGCCATTGAACGACAATATATAGACCTTTCTGCGACTCGTCTGCATAGGCATACTGGACAAAACCAGCAGCGGACCACAAGAAGCCGGCACCTACACCCAAGACGGCCCCAAACAGGATTGGGGGAACTTCTTGACCGGTGCGATCATAAATCCTGGAATAGATAGAGAAGAGTTAGGCAGGATTGCTAGATCGTAGTCTCACAGAACTGACCAAAGACCGGCAGCATAAATAGGATATCCCACAGCGCCGATGGACAGGGTTGCTCGAACACCAAGCACATTGACGAATGATCCAGCAACGAAAGCCACCAATGTATAGACACCTGTTCATGATATGTCAGCATCTTCTAAACAGGCTGGTTGAAGTTTTCCTCACCGTAAAGAACGCAATTGGTTATGTTAGCAACTTGGGCACTCGATGGCTTTCCACCTCTGTAAGTTGGGCTAGTCAGAGAGTAATCTTTACCTAAAAACATTCAGTAGATTCACCCTGCACCAAGACCTGTCGAGTATGATCTCAGCATGGTGGCACATGTCAGGCCTGTCCTTCAAAGCTTCGCACCTGTAATGCTGCCATACAATCCTGGACAGGCGAAAAGCACAAAGCCTGTAATTAGCAGTTGACGGAACGGGGTGAAGATTGGCAGCTTCTTCGTGTTGATGAGAGGCATCTTGTCGCTTCAACAGAAATGACTTTGTAGGCTGAGCAAAGGCGTTCGGTTGATGAATCAGAAGGAGAACAAACAAGACATCTTTTGCGGAAGGTGATACCGGTAGTGGCTAGGAAGATCGAAGCATCGTTGCCTTCGTATCGGTCCAAACGCCGGTTTCTCAAATACAGTATCGGCTCTGCCGTAATCTCGATATCGATCAGCTACTCCGGACCAGCAAAAGTCGTCGGCTTGTAGACACGGCTATCAGCGACCGATACATTCGATAAGCGTTCAGCACCTCGCCTAACCTCACACCAAGTCACTCTTGGTGCTCTTGTGCATCTTTGCGGATATTGCTGTTCTGCTTCTCGTGAGGCTATGATAGCCCCACAAAAGTGACAAGCCCATCGGCTTGCCGACAGATGAGGCATTTCTCTCTTTGGTAGCAAACTAGCCGATACCGATCTTGGCAGAGGAAAGGCCGTTACCGCTAGCGGCTTATTGCCGTGGTTACCGCAGTTACCGCGTCAGACAGATCAATGCGTCGGTCCAGCAGCTGAAGATAAGTAGTACCGCGACATTTTAGATCTTCGATTGAAGGGAGGGAAGGGGGATTGGGAGGCAAGGCCAGCTCTTGACTTTTCGCACTGCAAACATAAAGCCATCCGAGCATCAAGAACTTCCCACTCAACCATTAGTGCAGTCAAGTTGAAGATGGGTTCTGCCGTCAATGTGCCTGAGACCATGCAGGGTATGGTCTACCTCGGAGATAAGAAAGTCGAAATCAAAACATTCCCTGTGCCGCAGCCTAGGAAAGGCGAAGTTCTCCTCAAGATGAAAGCTTCCAGTATCTGTGGTAGTGACTTGCATGCCATATACAGGCTTCCAGCGTCGTGAGTCATTGTTGACGGACCGTTTCTTGGCAGTCGGTTAGATAATTTGCCACTCGTTTCTAAGGAAATGGATGAAGAACCAAGAAGGCTACTTTGACGATATCATCGGTGGACACGAACGTAGGTAGCTGAAGTAATAGTATCACAGCGTAAGCTTACTTTGGTTCGATAGCCGCGGGCCAGGTTGTTGCCCTCGGAGAAGGCACAGATAGCAAATATGCCATAGGTGACCGGTGCCTAGTCTTCCATGTCGGTGGTTGCTATGACTGCCTCGACTGTTCTGAAACCCGATACTGCTCCTGTACGACACCCATGCAACTTGGCAAACCCAACGCTAAGGGTCAATGGGAAGGTGGGCAGGGTCGCCGAGCTTATGGCTGGCAAAGACATGGTGGTCATGGAGAGTACATCCTCTGCGATGTGGAGACCCTGATCAAACTTCCAGACTATCTCACGTACCTAGATGGTGCTATGATTGGTAAGTCTAGCTCGTTCAGGCTGAGAAACGATAGGCATGCTTGTTCATGGTAATTTCGTTCCACCAACAACGAACTCAAGGAAGTCATGCATTTCGTTGTTGGTAGGACAAGATTGCCGTGAACAAGCATGCTTATAGAGTTCTTCCCAGCTCGCACTTCGGATAATAAGTCGTCCTTCGCTGATGACCTTGCACTTCCTGCCCACAGCTTGTGGATAGTAAGCAATGCAGTCCACATAGCAGGCGGACTCGCGAGCTCCTCGCTAATCCGAAAAACCTGCAGTGGTACAGCCTACTCTGCTGTCATGAAGATCAAGCCAGAGGCAGGTTCGACTTGCTTTGTGATAGGCTTAGGTCCTGTCGGTCTAGCGGTCGCCCAAGTATGCCAGAAACTTGGTGCTAAAGTTTACGGCTACGAATTGGTTCCCGGTCGAAGAGAGTTTGCGAAAACACTCGGTATCGAGATCATCGAGAAGGAAGAGGATGTGCCTATCGCAGAAGATGGAGTAGCACCAAGAGATGTCGGGTTTGATTACACTTTCGACGTAACAGGTGCAGCGCCTGCACGAGTCTTGGCAGTCCGGTCAGTTAAGCGATGGGGCACAACCATGATGATTGGCGGCTATGGAGAAGTCACTCTACAGGTCTCTCCTTGGGTCATCCAGAAGCAGTTGACATTGCGAGGGAGCTGGACATTCTCTGCCAACGAAGGAAAGCAACTGTGTCAGGATCTGGTGAAATGGCAACTTCATCCAGAGACGCTAATCTCACACAAGTTCCCAGTCTCACAGGCCGCGCAAGCCTACGAGGTATTCGATAAAGGCTTAGCCAACAAGGTTGCTATTGTAGACGAATAGACGAAACTCAGCGCCGTTTGCTAGGATCGTCCTAGAGCTGACTTGAAGCAATGTCAAACTCGCCCGAAACCTTGAGCTGAATTTCGCCCTCACTACTGTCATCCAAGCTTTCTGGGATGGTATGTTTATGAAAATCCGATGAGTAGGCACAAATTGTCCGTGCCACTAAGCATGCTGAGCAGGATATGATACAGGCTGTCAGTCCGCCTCACACCATCTCCGAGTTTTCCCTTCTGCACAAAGCGCATGTTCGCAGAGCATTGCGCAAAGCAAGCTCTCGAAGCTGCAAATAATATGGTTCCGATGCCATGTTCACATTGATATTTCTGAGAGGTTTGAACTTATAAGCACCGATGCAATCTATTTCGCGACAGCCATGCACTGAATCTCAATATCGCAGTCGCGGGGGAGTTTTCTGCAGAATAAAGTGAAGCAAGCCCATGTTGAGGCACGTCCGAAGTCAGTGACGTTAGAGGCATGTATTATGCATGAAAGAACATTCCACCTACCCAGCCTGAATGCAGGTTCTTGCAGGCTTGGGCGACGGAAGAGTCTGAAGGAGGGGAACAATCAGCCTCAGCGATAGACGACAGCACACATCCGTTACTTACCTTTTCATAGACAACATTAATCTTGTCAAAGTCTTCCATGCGCTTGAGGAAGATCTCTACCTTCAGGACATGTTCCCAGTCAGATCCTGAGTGTTGAAGACGTGCATGTCAATGCGGAGAACAACGTTTAGCGCTATCCAGAGACGCTGTACGGGACGACTCACCTGCTGTCTCGAGCACTTTGGTGAGGTTAGACAAAGCTTGTGCCTGTTACGGTAACATGTTCAGTTTGAGTAGGTTGACTGGCTTTGCATCGCCTCACGCATTGTGCCTCTACGCCATCTGGAAGCTTGCCATTGGCATCCTGACCGATCTGGCCCGAGCACAGGATGAGGCCTGCAGCGGACTTGGTAGCATGGGCTGTAGTACGGATTAGAGATGACAGCCACACTCAGTTACTATCTGTACTGTTGACGTTGAGCCCTGACGGCACCAGCTGGCGTTCGATCATGCTCACAGTAGATGTGCTTTGCAGGCGGGAGGTCAGGGCAATTGAGTTTCTCGACAGATGACATGTTGAGCTCGTGGATGTTTTGCTAGAGATGAGACTGTTTCGAGTATGAGGTTTTGCTGTTAAGCAGGTGTAGAAGAAAGAAGAACGCATAGCTGCTCAGCCGAAATAAGCGAAGCCATCGGGCCGAGCGATCGAGTGAACCGATGGCAGCGGCGATGTACTCCAAAACGGCAGGACACGGCTTTTGATGATGTCGACTGCAAGACCAGCAGGTTTTGCTACTGAACTAGACTTCGCCTGCTGACCCTCCCACTTCGCAACATCCACAGTCACTCGCCAGCATGGTCACCTACAACCCGCCTGTGACGATACCGTCCAAGGATGCGCTGCTCGCCACTTTCAAGGGCAAGCGAGTGTCCGAGATACAGACGCCAAACCTCATCATAGACCGCAAGACATTCATTATCAACTGCAAGCGTATGCAACAGGCAGTGTCGAAACTTGGCTGGGAATTCCGAGCTCACGTCAAGACGCATAAGACAACCGAAGGAGCCTTGTTGCAATGCGAGCACACTGGCACAAATAAGCTCTGCGCGAGCACACTTCCTGAAATGTGTGACACAGTGCGCACCTGAAATGGACTGACGACGCTGACTTGCTATTCTTCTTCCCAGTCGTGACTTGCAGGAAGCCGGAGCATTCAGCAACGGGACCGTCAAGGATGTAAGGACATGGTGTTTTCGGGTTAGACATAGCACTGACTGGCCTTCTTAGATCGTTTACACTATGCCTCCAGCCATTAGCCTAATGCCCCGCTTGGTGGAAGTGAAGGAAAAACTCCAACAGGAGGGAGCACGGCTTATCTTGATGGTGGATCACCCCACACAGATAGACTCCCTTCAACAGCTCAAAGTGACGGAACCCTGGATGGTCTACTTGAAGCTGGACATTGGGTCCAAGTAAGTAGAAAAGCCAACACATGCCAGAGTCAGCTTTCGCTGACGGTCCTTGCCCTCTAGACGTGCAGGACAGCCTCCCGAATCCGAATCGATGGCAGAGCTCATTACTTCTGCATTGCAAGCCTCCCATATCGCCATCTATGGCACATATACTCATGCAAACTTCTCATATGGCGCTAAAGACGGTCTTACTGCTGCTCAGTATCTGGCTCAGGAGATCTCAGCAGCCAACAATTGCGCGAAAAGACTTCTCGAGATAGCCAAAACGCTCAACGTCGAGGTGGAAAACAAGCTTTTTGAGGGTACCCTGAGACTTGCGGTAGGAGCTACTCCCACAGCCAACGCAGCAGGTGAACAATGGGAGGAGGCAAGAGCAAAGGCTGGTGTCGCAAAGGATCAGCTTGTCGGTAAAGTTGAATTGTAAGTTGCGGCTTGCTGATCACGATATAAAAACAGTTCTGATTAGTACACATCTTAGACACGCCGGCAACTATTGCCTGTATGATTTGCAACAACAAGCAACCTCGCTGGTCAAGCAGAACGATTGCGCAATGTCAGTTGGCGCTACCATTATTTCAGTCTATCCAGAGCGCCAAGAAGCACTCTGCGATGCAGGAGCAATTGCCATGAGCAAAGATGTTGGACCAATCTCCGGCTTTGGCCCTGTCATTGCACCAGCTGAGCTATCGGGATGGTCGCTAGGCCGTACCTCGCAAGAGCACGGTATCTTAGTCGCTCCAGAGGAAGGAGGCAACCCTGCCTCGCCGAAGATAGGCTCCTTTGTACAGATCACGCCGCAACATGCATGCTTGACAGCAGCGCAGCACCCTTGGTTCCTTGTAGTCGATGGAAGCGAAGAGGTTGTAGATGTTTGGGTGCCTTGTAAAGGCTGGTAGTACAGCTCGTTTCGGAATTTGGCGGGACTCGTACTGTAATACTACACTGCAATCCTGTTTCACAAAGCATCCTTCTGCGCTTGCCTGATTTTACCGACGTCTACTATTCTTAGGTGCACGGGTACTATCTTTTCTAGTTCGTTGTACCACAAGTACCGACTTGCGAACATGTATAGCCGCCTAAACCACAAGACTTGCGATTTGTGCTGCTTGAAAGCACCCCGCGCTTTCAGGTATTGCCAAGGTGAATTGATGAAGAGAGACGGATGCGAAGAGAACGGATGCACGTATCCGTTTTGAAGCTGTGCCGGCGTGAGTTCAGGATGATTGGGAAGAAAGTCATGTTTTTGCTTCGCTATGGGATGGACGTCCGGATCCCATAGCAGTTTTGGCAAGGGATGATACATGCGCCAGCGATGTGATACTCGGACGTATGGGTAGAGCAATAGAGCAGAATACTTTGATAGAATGGAGCGGACCGTGCGGAGTGTGAAAACTTTTGGGAATTCCAGGTCAACATTGACTGCTTTCGTCATTGCCGCAGCTAAAGCTCGGTGATTTGCATGACCCGATACACCGCCTTCATCGAAGGTGATAATCTTTGCGAAGCCGTTCATCAGCATCAGCAAGATTCGAAGCGTGATAACCATTTTTTTCTTACAGTGTCTATGGACCATTTCTCGATGTACGTGCGGACCCAATATTCGACCGCGTCTTCAGGCCACCAGGCATCTGGATCATCCGCGAGTCGGCTTCAATGAGAAGATTCAGTAAGTTGATAAACTCTAGAAACAACACCTACGGGATGCAGGCACTCACTCTTGGTCCAGGACTATGCAATTTTCAGGCGCAATCCCATATGCCAGGCAGGCGCCTCGCATCTCCACTGTACGTGTAGGTCCGAGACCATCCTTGCCCCCCATCGAGAGAGACAGAATATGACCGGTTGGCCTAATATGCGTCCTATTTGGTGCTTCATGTTCGCTCAACAGGTTGTAAATGCTCGGAGCAAAAAACATAGACTCGTCATCGGCTAAATGCAAAGTCTACATTCAGCATGTCTTTTGGACGACAAGCATTGTACGACTGCTCACGATGCGCTACGAGCCATAGGATGCTACTGGCGCCAAGCAGCTCGGGGCTAACATTGCTTGTTGACATTCGTTCTGAGCAGAACACCGCCCAGCTGTATAGGAAGAGCGATAATCCAAGAAACCCATAGATTGCCGTTTTGAAACGTCTCATCGATCTTCCTGTCCACGAAACCCCTCTGTCCGGGTTGGTACTGATAGGTCTCGCATCATCTTCACTGTCTTCGTATCGGTCGCGTGACTTCGACATTAAGGGCAGTTTTGTTGACGGTCTTTACGCATTCATATACGGCATATAAGTGTCACAAGCGTTGTATATGCGACTAATGCTCTATCGAGGTTAACATTGTGGAGTTGCGCAGAGATCAACCTTGTCGCCTCCAGCATGATCAGACACACAACCGTGGCTTTCCGCTCTCCCATATATGCAGTGTACCTGGTCGCGAAGCCTTCAACTCCGTCTTGCAAGAACACCACGAGCTGTTACGCTTTATAGCAAAGTGAGCAGCACCTCATCTGGCATGACTGCTGTCGTTCAGGCTCGTGCAGCTCTCTCATCGATCACCGGCCAATTCGCACAAATCAATCTCTCGCAAGCAGCTCCTACACCGCTAGATTACGCTAAATACAGCTTTGAGCTGCCTCACGAGCGATATGTTGGGTTATTGAAGTGTCAACTCGACCCGAATGCTCGAGAGTTGGAAACGCTGGTTGTCCGTTGCGAGAAGCATAAGGAACCGCTTGTTGCTCGTTCGAATGGTAAAGAAAAGGGCAAAAACAAAGCAGGCAAAACCCCTACGCCTTCTGAAGACTTGTATGAAGTTGAATTACTGGACACGGTCCTCTTTCCCGAAGGTAGGCACAACTGCCGGGAAAAGTGAAGGAGTCGCCACTGACTCGTATACGCTATGCTACCGACTTCTCATGCTTCCGTTTAGGTGGTGGTCAAGCAACAGATCACGGCCATATTCTTCCACTCGACACTGAAAGCAGAACACCTATTTCTGTCAAAGAGGTCGTCAGAAGGAATCTGAATGCCATTCACCTGTGCACCGCACCAATTGCTCCAGGAAGCCGTGTTCTTGTCAAGGTTGATTGGGAAAGACGACAAGACCTCTGCACTCAGCATACAGCACAGCATCTTCTTTCAGCTGTTCTAGAGCACCACTTCAAGCTTCCGACTTTGGGTTGGGCGCTAAGCAGTTTTCCGAATCTAAGTTACGTGGAACTACCTCGACGCCCTACGCCTGAAGAACTTGAGCAAACAGAGCTGATTTGCAACGCTCTCATTGTCGAAGGTAGACGTGTTCGAGTTGAGCTTCAGCTGTCCGAAGATGACAATCGACCTGATAGTCTACCTGTCGACTACATTGGTGGAGTCGTGAGGACTGTCATTATCGAAGACTTGGACGCCAATCCTTGTTGCGGAACCCATTTTGCGTCGCTGAGTCCTATCCAGGGTATACATGTCAGTCCTTTTACCACACCGATACGTGGTACGAATACGCGCGTCTACTTCCTAGCGGGTCCTCGGATAGGACAGCAGCTACAGACATCTTTGACAACGCTGAAAGAAGCCAGCCAAGAATTTTCTTGTTCTGCGGAGACAGTTAGCAGTCGAGTCAAACAGATGAATGACAGCTTAAAGGATACTCTTCGAAGGGAGAAGCGCCTTAGAGAAGAAATAGCCGACTACACCGCTCATCGCCTGCTCGAAAAGGCCAGAAGGCAGCGTACGGCGGCAGATGCACCTTTGATTGCAGCGCTTGTTCGTGAAGAGGACTCTACAAACGACATGGATTTTCTCACTAGTGTTCAGGGCAAGATCAAAGATGCGATGAAAGATGGTAACACGCCCTATACTTTCGCTATTGCTCAGAGCGGCCACAGCACTCCGTCACCAGATGGTTGCCTGCTCATATTTGGAAGTGATGATGCTGCGGTCAACGCTATCGCTGATAAGCTCAAGAAAGGCGAGACCGCCTTTGGACAACGTTTGAAGGGAGGTGGAAAAGGTCGATGGCAGGGCAAGTTGATAGAAGGAAGATTCAAGGCTGAGCAGGACGAAAACCTTCTAGATGACTTACTTAGGCAATAGAGCTAGAATAGACAGGCGATGACCAATTTAGAGACTTTAGATACGGACTGATAGGCAACTGCTTGTAGCATATCATAACAGGCATACTAAGCATGCGCGGGCACAATCTCATTGCATCAAGAAAGTATAGCAATACAACGACGATACGGAATGAGCAGGATACCAGGAAGGTATCGGACCGGGACCTGCATGCGTAGCTGATGAGATTGGGAAGGATGGCTCAGCCACATGTCGCAGGTGAGGATGCAGCAAGGGGGAAGAAATTGGATGAAGAGGGAAATTTCTCAGGCATATGCTTGTCATTTGTCTTTAAGTTCGTTCTTCATCCACCCCGAGGGGAGTTGGAAAGTGAAGAAATAAGATTGTCATCGTCAAAAGTGAGTGGAATGTGCAGGAAGAAGGGGCTTATGATGCGCAAAGAGGGAAAAGAGACAGAAAGGAAGCAAAAGAACGCTTACGAGGAATGCTTCAACAACACCAATCAATCTTCATCCGCTGCCTCTGACTTCCGTTTCTTCTTCTTTTCCTTCTTCTCTTTCTTGGCCGTCATCGATTCTTCACCGACGTTCTCATCGACCGCGCCGTCCTCTCTCTTGCGCTTCTTTTTCTTCTTGCCTTCAGTATCAACAGGAGGCTGACTTTCGTCAGGCGCAATGAATTGTTGCATTCTCTGCTCCATACGTTCCGCTCGAACGGTTTTCTCCTTTTCTTCTCTTTCTTCAAGCTTTTTCCGCTTCCTCTCGTGAGGCTTGAGGAAGTATTCTCCTGATTCGAGCTGCAGATCAATCTTACGAGGTTGTTGAGGAGGTGGGAAGGGAGTATAGATTTTCTTTTCTTTCTTGGGAGGAGGTGCAATAGGCTGTGAGGTAGAAGCGGAAGTAGGATCTGCACTAGAAGGTGCATTGACAGTCCATGGCGCATTCGCAGGAATGTTATTCGGCCCGGTAAGATCGCCACGTTTCTGCTTGGCGGCTTTACGCTTGCCGAATTGTGGTAGGAAGCGCGACCAATCCGCCTCTGCTAGCTTGGGATCTTTAGCTAGTTCACGTTTGATCATGAGCTCCTGAAGATGGGTGGACGAGTAAAGTCAGAAAAGTCTTCGAGCGTGCGAGGCAGTAGTAAAGGACATACTTTTATGTGATAGATGGGATGGATATTCTTCATGCAGTCTAATACAACTCGACGAACGTTCTTCAGGCCTTTGTACGGTCCCATGGCTGAAACAGTATTACCTTGAACGAGGACGTAGCATTCGGTAAGAAGCTCAATAGCCTTGAGAGTAGATCCATTAGGTCCTAATATGCGCTGTCGGCGCTTGACAAAACGTTCTTTATTGCGAACGATATTGCCAATCTTGATGACATCCGCAGCAATACCGTCTTCCAGTATGCGGACAGCTTGAGGGAAAGGTACCGAGCGTGAGAGGAGTTTTATCATATCTCTAGCTTTAAGGATGATGTAGGGATCGTACGTCCGACGAGTAGTTCGTACGGTCATGCTACCCTCCACCACGTCGAGCGTGCATCCGATACCATGCTTTTCTAATGCTGCAGAGACATGGCCCCATACCTCGCGAAGGTAGGTTTCGCGATACTTGGGGAAGAGAGTAGCGAAGGACGACTCTTCGAGGAATGGTTTGTGATCTTTCTTCTCTGGTGGTAAGAATGGATCAACCTTCCAGCTGTAGTTTCGAAGAGAGTTGCAAGCGAATGAAGCACCGTCAGTCTACGTGCAAATTTTCGCCTGGCCAGGTGGTGCGCCTAAATTTTCAAGACTCACTGGTCGATGTCGTCTGTATCCCATGCTGATGGAAGGGTAGCAGTGTAAGTTACATCAGCTGAAAGCAACACTGTGTTGCTCTCGTCTCCCACTCACGCTTGTCCTTTCGGAACCGTTTATTTTTTGAGACTACCGCTGCGGAAGTGGATGCCTCTGGTTCTGTGCAGCGAAACAGAAGAACGGAGAGGAGACTGTTGTTAGCTCAGTGCCGTTCTTAGCGAATACGAGTGGACTCTTACGCTACTCACCTTCGTCTGACATGTCGGAGTGCGTGTGGTGCGGAAGTGAGGAAGTCTACAAGCCTTGCACGCAGTTCGTGCTGCTCGAGAATTTGGCCACCAAGTAATCGTGGAGCAGGAGGCTGCAGAGACAGTCCAGTGCGGTTCGAGAGCTTGTTCAGACCGTCAAATGGTCTATAGTGCGCCTACTCGCGCTCTATCTGTATTCCGGATCATGCCTGCTGCCCGCGGTCGCCACTACAGACCTCGCTCTCCGCCTGATTGCCCGCTGCATACACATTCCACGCACACCAATACAGCTGCAATACTCAAGGAAAGGCAGGAGTGATTTTGAGGGCTGCGACTGCATCTCTCCCGTCCATCATGCGCCCCTCACCACGGTCTCTGCTGAACATTCTGGTGCCGGTCAAGAGGTAAGTCTGCTGTCGACAGAACAAGCTCTCCGGCATCAGGTCAACCGGTGGAAGCCCTGCAATACTGCAGATGACTGACTTCAGCTTTGCGCGTCTCGCAAATCCACAGGACCGTAGATTATGCTGTGTAAGCTCCTCGCCCAGCGTTCTTTAGGTTCCTACCTGGCATGTACTGGTACCAGACTGTCGGCCTCGGCACATCTGACCATGAATGATGCTTCTCGTCTATCATACAGCAAGATCAGAGTCAACTCAGCACAGACAGCAGTCGAGACCAATGGCGTCAAGCATTCTATGGTGAGCTGTGCTTGCTAGTCACACTGAATTTGACCTACCAGCCAATGTCCTAACTTACTCGGGCAATGTAGAACCCTTTCGATGAGATCGCGGTTGAAGAAGCGGTTCGGCTGCGCGAGCGTCTCAAAGATCAAGTCAAGAGCATCAAAGTAGTCACTATTGGATCTTCTAAAGCTTCCGATGTTCTGAGGACAGCACTAGCCATGGGCGCAGATACCGGCATACATATCGAAACCGATGCCAAGTTCGTCGAATCGTCAATACAGCCTTTACTTGTAGCCAAGACGCTAGCTGCTCTCGTTAAAGACAAGGCTAGCGACACTGATCTCATTCTCATGGGAAAACAAGCTATCGATGATGATGCCTCGCAAACAGGCGGTATGCTCGCTGGTCTGCTCAACTGGCCTATTGCCAACTTCGCAAGCAAGGTCGAAATCGAAGGAGGGAACAAAGCAACAGTAGACAGAGAAATCGATGGTGGCTTAGAAAAACTTTCTATGAGCTTACCAGCTGTGATCACCACGGATCTTCGCTTGAACGAACCTCGCTACGCCACTTTACCCAATATCATGAAAGCAAAGAAGAAGAAGATTGAAAAGTATACATTCAAGGATTTGGGTATCGATGAGAACAAGGAAGTTAGATTAGAAACACTCAAAGTGACAGAACCTCCAAAGCGAAAAGGTGGTGCAAAGGTAGAGAGTGTAGATGAACTTGTAGAAAAGCTAAAAGCAGCTGGAGCGATTTAAGCCTTTAGCATCGGACCTTTAAGCATACATATGCAGTAAGAGACATCTGTATAAAGTATCTGACTAACAACAAGGAATGAAGAGCTCCATGCGCAAGCACTGAGTATTCATTCGCTAACTATCGAGGACCCAGCTGGCGACCTCAGGAAACTTGCAACGCTGAATAGCTGCGATGTTGTCTTTTGGGCTATTAATGCCAGATTTGAGGATGCCAGTTAGCCTCAGTATAGGCAGAATGCAAACGAGGCTTCCTTTAGAACATGCAAACCCACCTTGTATTGAACAAGATTTGAGTCCTAGGAGACACCCTCTGTGACGGTAGAAGTGGAGTATGATTATGTGATAAGCTGAAGATCAAGACGCGGTGGACATCTGCATCGCTTACCTTTGTAGTCTCGATGATGTCTTCTAAATATGGAGTCAATTGTGGAGAAGCACGCACGCCCATTCCGATAATGAGAGCATGCCTGTTCAGAAGCTACATGTTAGCATCAAACATACACTTGAAGGAGAGTCATGCCATCATACCAATGCTTCTCCTTCAGTCTTGCGACGAGCTCATCCAGTCCAGTCTCGGGTGATGCCCTGAAACGAGTTCCGCCTTGTTCAGCAGACTGCTAAAGGCAGCTATGACTAGATCACGTTCGGCTCACCAGACAGGCGTGAAATCCTCATAGCCAGCTGCTCTAACTTCTTTAACGGTATTCTCCAGCATGACCTTGATCTCCTGCGGGTCAGCTATAGCTTTGACTGCTGGATGATCCCATGGCAGTCCAGTGAGCAAGATAGATGGCTTGGACATGGTGTTGGCGCAAGAGCTTTTTTGGTGACTTGTGTGATAAGAGAAGGTAAGAGAGAGAGGGAGCACAAAGCTCACTTAAAACTCCCTCCTCTTGTCCCGCCACTGTGGAACCGCGTCAGCTCAAGCACGTGCATTCGGCGTCGGCTTTTAGCTGCAGAACCTCCCGCTGGTGTGTAAGCGAGGAATATTGAAGTCTGACAGAGGGAGAAGACTGTAATAAATGACAGCAAGTCGCCCCCTTTAAGTGTGGTAACAGTGTCAATGCCTCTGCTGGGTCCTTCCCCGCTTACAAGCAGCTCCGAGTCTGATAAGATCCGAAGTCTGATCAGTCAGAATATCAATGAGCAAGGTATAGCATTACAAAGACGATGAATAACCTCTAGTAGAAATGAATTGAAATGATGCAAAGAATAGATACAAATGTGCAGGAAAGGTTTCCATATCCTCGAACACCAAGCAGTAAAGCTGGATGGTTTTTCTAAATCTGAATGACCGAAATCCTTGACTTCTACGCCCACTTCCCAATAACTGACATGGCAATAATTCCAGCCAGCATAGAAACGGCGGCTACGATAACCGTTGATGTTCTTGCTGTTCTTAAATCTCCTGCTAGCCAGTCTCCTACTAGAAGTTGAGCAATACCGGCGTACAGCAGAATACCAGCGGAAATGGAGTCTAAAATACCGATGGAAAGTAGGGTACTTGTAGCACCTAAATTAAAGCTTTGTCTCACGCCCATGCCCTGTTATTATTCGATATTCAGTTGTGTTACCAAATCTTTCGATTGGTTTTAGCTTACGATGGCCATTCCGATAGGCGTGGTCAAATTGTATGCCAAACACATGAAGAACTTCTTGAGAGCAGCATTCCTATGCCATTCTAGCCTTGCGACTCGTGCTCCTAGACCCATGCCTTCGAAAAGTTGGTGGAAAGTAATGGCAAGCCAAGTAGTGACCTGGGGGTGGCAAAAGTTTTTAGCGTCAACAGTACAAGCACAGAAAATTGAAGTGACTAACGAATGTAGATCCTCCTTGCGCACCGAGCGTTACTCCGATCATAATTGAATGCTGGGTATCGTCAACACCGGAGCGCAAGGCGCAGCGTCGGACTGTCAGCCTAATTCTTCTAGTGTCGGATCGTCACAAAGATACAACGAGAGACCTACGAAGATGATACCGGCTTCTAGAAGCTGAACTTCCCAATGTGCTCTTCTACTCAACGGATCTTTAGCCATGATTTCAGTAGCAACAGCCGAGAAATCATGAGTATGACCGAAACCTTCTTTCTTCTCATCAACTACAGGTGATTCATCTACTGGAGAATCTTGATCTGATTTGTCGCTGTTATTTGCAAACTTCTTGGTTAACGCACGAGCCGCGAGAAAATCGATAGCGAAGATTAGAAGAGTAGATGCCATCATGATTGCTGGTGCTGTTGGTTCGTACGAGAGTTCCCCTAGGCAGTCAGAGCTGAACATCACAAATGCATGTAGGAGGAGGTGGATGAAGGCTGTAATTACGAACATGCAATCAGTATAAGGCTATCTGCATAGCTGTTCTGACTGACATACCCGTCGAAATGATAACGCCGCTGCCAAAGTGTCGAAGGATGTTGTCTCGAATCTATAGGAGCGTGAATGGGTAAACAAGTGAACAAACTTGCAGAAGTAAAGGCCAACTCACGTAAATTACTGATCTCGAGAAACGACCTCGTGCAGCCTTCTTAGACGCGAAGACAACAGGCAGGAAGACGCCAACGCCCGAGGAAATGAGAAGTACGAAGAGAGCAGCGACATGTAGACTAATGTCATAGTCCCCAAGTTGGGCAGTACAAGGTTCCGCTACACCTTCCGGGCAATGCCAATGCGTACCTATTGAAGACGGTGTAGGCAAGATCAGCAAGATCCATGACTCAAGGTCCTACGATGATCAAGTTGTTAAAGTTACCATGCTGCACGCATCCATTGCTATCTACCACCTCTTCCGAAGAAGTAGCACTTTCACTCTCGCATTGCCATTCTCCATTCTCTTGACGACAAAGGTCTTCAGCACCAGTCGTATCGCTTACGCAATAGGTCTCAGAACCATGCGAGTGCTATCGGCATACAGTTAGTACGTTTTTAACGAAAGAATGGACGAAGGCAATCAAGGGCCCTGAATGATGGAAAGAGGGCTTACACAATCACTATAGCCTTCTGGTGATGAGCCGGTACCAGCAGAAGCAGACTCGACTTCACAATGCCATTCTCCACCATCATGTTGATGACAGTGTGCTTCAGCACCAGATGAATCGGTACAATGGAGCTCTCCGCCTTCATGAGCGTGCTATTGAGGAAGAAAAGATGGGACATCAGCCCTGTTCATTATCGAAGAAGTAGTTTAGGAGTTTAAAAAGCATGTTCATGTTCTTACACATTCACTATAGCCGGAAGGCGTCGATTCGGGTGCACTCGATGTTGAAATTGCAGAGGGAGTAGCGTAAACCCTTTGAGCGATACTTTCCGAAACGAACAGTGTCGCCAACGTAATAGGTAGCAGAAGCTTCATTTTTTCAAGAGAGTCGACCTTAATGCAGATCACTGACGCCTCGAAACGAGTCGTGTAAGGTATCGGTAGCGAGGAGCTGCGGTGTAAGGTGGATTTCTAGAAAAAGAAGAAGACAGAAAAAGTTTACCGGAATAATGAAGTCAGAAAGACAACAGGGAACCTGTCAAGAGTTGGATTATATATGATTTCGTGCTGCTTTCCTTGTGACATCGGCATCTTCCTTCAAGAGAAAAAAAAGTCAAAATGCGGTTCCAAGCCTTTATGGATTATCGTCAAGGTACCGTCGAGGTTACCTTGGCTGGCTCAACCGGTCGATCACGCATTGGTGGAAGCGTTATGCCGAATATTCAGAGGGTCATGAGCATGCGCATTGGATGCAGTAGCGTCTTTCTGTGTGGTCTCATCGTGCTCACGTTGAGTGCATATTGTCTTGTGGTATGCTGCAGGCTGGTACCGTGTGAGTGGCGAACAGCACGCATTGAAATGTCGACGAAGACGCAACAGCCGGGAGAACTTGCGGGGGAGACCTAACAAAGAGAATCATACGCAAGGGCAAGAGACAAGATATTCAGAAACAGCTGTATTTATGTTCGTATATATATGAGAGTGCGTTTGCTTTTTCTATAAATGCATATCAATTCTCCAGCAATGCTCCCAACATGGGCAATAAACCCGTCGCAAAAGCCACTGCTGGAGCAGTGAAACCGAGTTTGAGGAAGCCGAGACCGCCAGACAGGTATTGAAGGGAGATCAGACCAAAGGCAGCCTTGTCTGTTGGCACGGATCCAAGATGAAATGAGTTAGTCCTTGCAGAACCGACAAAGAAGGGAAGTTGACAATTATCAGAACTCACCAAGCACAGAGTGAATACCTAAGCAAATGCGAAACGACGAATCAGTCAAAGGCGCTCTTTGGGGCAGGAGAATCACGCACCAGTATACGACCATCTGAGCTGGAGAAGGGCACCGGTCAAAGCCCAACCGATGCTTTGATAGTAGGCGAGTTTCGAAGCTTTAGCCGGAGCGGTGATGTCGGAAAGAGGTTGGTCGGCGAGTCCAGAGGTGGTTCGGGGAGCGAGGCTGGCGAAGATATGAAGTCAGGATACGTACAACAATGCCTTGTATCGACGAGCACCCTTACACAAGCTTCGAGGCAGCGATAGCGACACTTCCGAGAGCTGCGACTCTGAAGAGAGTGCCTGCGAGAGGCGATGGGCCGACGGCTGCGAAGATGGATGGCATGGCTGTGCAGATGGTTCTTGCTGTCGGTTTCTGGACGAGCTTTGAAGACGAGTGCTGCTGTTGTGCTGGGAAAGAGGAAGAAGCTCGACAATCTTTCTGCCTGCTTCTTTTCGTCTTTCACTGCATGCAGACGTCACCTTGTTGTCCGATCATCCGCCTGCTGGAGGGTGGGCTGAGAAGCAGGGCTCAATGCACGGATGGTAGACTGCTTGATACAGTAGTCCTGCTGTGATACGCTTGCTATTATTGCTACTGCTGGTCTGTCTAGCAGGGTCTTCATACACATGCAAAGCCGTGTAATTTCGAAAGCGTTCCATCACACCGTCTGCTTGTTATCAGCTGTGCAACTGGATATATAAGGTCTCCACGTGTTGACCAATTTCAACTTGAAGCCGGTCGAGCTGACCTCAACCGGAGCAGCACACAACATGCAAGGATGTTTACACTGCTACAGTCGTGCATCGATGTGCTCTCGTCTTCAAAGTGTCGACGAACCCATGTAGCCGGCCTGCTCGGCAAAGCAACAGCAACGGCCGGCCGAGGCTGATCGAGGAAAGCAGCAGCCTCACTCTCCTCCGTCTCACTCGCACTATTGCAAGTATACTCCACACCTAACACACCCAGCTTCCAGTCTGCGCCATGGCCTCTGCAGCAGCCTCCAGACGCAGTGCCGTCAACGGCCTCATGCGCGCCGTCAACCACGGCGTGTCGTGTCCTTGCCATGGGTGTGCAGCGGCAAACGGGTTAACCGATGTCGTCCAAGCCGGAAGAGCACTCCTCACTAAAGGAAGAGCTCGCTCGTACGTTGTGCCTGCTACTGAGGCTACCACAGAGTATGCTTTCGAAGTCTCAGCTGCCAACCTCCGCTTTGGCTCTGGTGTCACCGTGAGTTTACGCTTGCTCTGCCTTCATTGGATCTCAAAATCCGGTGCTCCGCATCGATCTTGGTACTGACACACCGCTTCCATTGCACTCTGCAGCGAGAAGTAGGGATGGATTTTGCGAATATGAAGGCTACGAAAGTCGGAGTCTTCACCGATCCTACTGTCGCCAAGCTATTACCCATGAAGCAGACAATCGAATCGCTCGAGTCGAACGGTGTCAAGTAGTGAGTGAAGCTCTTTCGTCACGACTTTCCAATATAATCACTTTTGCTGACGTGTATGCTTTCTTGTTCGTCCAGCGAGGTTTTCGATAGATGCAGAGTCGAACCAAACCAAGAAAGTTGGGCAGATGCAATTGAATTCGCTCGTTCCCGCAATTTCTCTCATTTCCTAGCAGTAGGAGGAGGAAGTAGTATGGATACAGCCAAAGTAGCAAATCTATTTAGCTGTTATCCTGAAGCCGATTTACTCGAATTCGTGAATGCTCCAGTTGGAAAAGGAACTCCTATAGCTAAGACTCTCAAACCTTTGGTAGCTATTCCAACTACTGCCGGTACTGGTTCTGAAACTACTGGTACTGCCATCTTCGATTATACACCTCTCAACGCCAAGACTGGTATCGCTAGTCG